>PVKA01042072.1:0-12215 GCA_004027165.1 Ctenomys sociabilis
AGGCCCTTGCACTTGCCAGGGAAGCGCTTATTCCACTGAGCCATCTCCCCAGCCCCCTCTTCTACATTTTTGGACACTACTCCGCCCATTTCTTCTTTCTTAATCCTGAAGTTCTAAATTGCCAAAGCTAGGCTCAAACTTGTTTTGGCCTCCTGCCTCAGCCTCTCAGAGTGCTAGAATTTCAGGTGTGTACATCATCCAGCTTTTTAACTCCTCCCAAATTCATGGAGGAAGAAATTGTCATAGTGTGCAGAACAGGCAGAATGGGTGGCATAGTTTGTTCTACGACTGCTCTCACTTTGAGTTTTAGATTTTTAATGGCCTGGGAAAGGGATGGATTGACACTTCCTGCCTCAATCTGAGGTGATTGGGGAATCATTTGTATTCCTTATTCAGGCCAGGGAGATGGCTCAGTGGAATAAGCACTTCCCTGGCAAGCACAAGGGCCTCAGTTCAATCCCCAGTTCTGCCAAAAAAAAAAAAATATATATATATATATATATATATATATTTTTTTTTTTTTCTTCAGTTACTGAGTGTCCTGAAATAATCAGTCAGAATCCAATATAGTAATCAACAGGCTTTATTTTCCTAGAACTGAATTCATCTATAGTTCTTGAGCTAAACTTCCAAAGCTACAGTCAGCAATTTTTCATCAGAGCCCAAGGAAGAGGGGCAGGAGTAAGAGACAAAGAGATGGAGCAGTGAGAAACCACTAGGAAGAGGCTGGGAGAGGGCACTCACTCTCTCTGTCTTCTCAGTGAGTTACAAACCAGATATGGTGAAAACACCAAGAGATCAGGTAGGGGCATGTGGGTAGGAAATGACACCAGAAGAACACCAAAGCCCCAGCTACAAAAAGTCATCAAGCCCCACACGGAAGGGGAGTTTCCCAGTGCACCTCAGAAATGGGGGCAACATAGGGAAGGAGCAGAATAGGGAGCACACAAAGGGTTAGGGGGCTTTAAAATTTTTTTTTGTAATTTTCTTTTATTAAAAACATTTCCTAAAAAATGTGTCTTTTCCTTTGTCTGGGTGTTATATGTAACTAGGTTGGCCTTGAGTACTGTGGAAAAAGGGGGCAAGGGCAGGCAGGAGTTTCCCCAGGGTATCCCATCTCTGGCCCCTGAAATCTAAAGGAGGAAAATGATAACACTTCTACCCACATGGGTAAAGCCAACCCTTCAGACCTCAGGTTTTGGCCCAAACAACTTGGAAGTCCCGAATTCTTTCGATGATAAAACTACAACTCCTAAAACCCCCGGAGCATCAGCAGAAAAAATAAGTATTGTCAATCATCAAGGATTTATGAAAGGGAACCCTCCCCCGCTGGCTGTCCCACTTTCCCTGAATCTAGGCAGCTGGAAAAAACAGGTGTGGGACTAGGGACAGGAGCTCAGGACACTGCCCTCCTGCTCCCCAACCCTTCAGCCTGAAGCCCACCCTGTTTATGCTCCTACCCAACACCACCAGAACCCCTATAGGAGGGGAGGAAGGAGTCAGGTGGGAACAGCCAGCCCAGGCCCACAGAAGCCCAAGGAAACAGCTTCAAGCAGCATGGACACAATAACTGTGCCTCATTCCTGGGAGCTGAGTATGTGGCCCTGACTCAGGTCATAGGTGTCAGGGACCTGGAAGTGAGTGCCAAGTCAATTTCCAGAGACTGGTCTTATGGTGGGGGAAATGAGTGGAGGAGAGCAGGTTGTGTGGAAAAAAGGGTTCCCAGTTTGCAGGCCATGGCCAGTTTCCCCAGTAGCACCCAGACAGCAGCAGGAACGGGGCGGGGCTCCTCTTGAAACATTGGTGGCTACAGGCTGTGGGATGGTGGAGGAGAGAAGGGTTACTCGCACAGCCAGGGCTGTTCTCCTGGAAGCCCACCCACCTCCTGAGAGGGTGACTACAGCAGGCCTTCTCTCCCAAGGTGGCTGCTGCCAAGAAGGTGCACTCACCTCTCATGATCTCTGACGCCTGGGGCCTCAGCATCCTCCTTGGCAGCCTCTTCCTCTTCCTCCTCTTCTTCTTCCTCAGGAGGGCCCCGGCCAGAGCTGGGCTCAGAGGGGGTGCTATTTTTTTCCCCCTCTGTTGGGGGAGGCCTCTCACCCTCCAAGCTGGCTGCCTCCTTTTCCTCCCCTTCTGGGTCTTCTGCCTCCTTGGGACGTTTAGGGGAGGAATCCTAGGCAGGAGTGACAGAGATGAAATGGGCTGAGGCTAGAAAAGTAGGTTCTAGGTGCCTACTTATATCCCCACTCCAGGCTCCTTCTCTTTCCTGGGCTTATAGCCAATCCATTCTTCCACAGTGCCCTCTTTATTCTCTCTCTCTCTCTCTAGTTTATTTATTTAATTTTATTACAGAACCGAGTATGGAACTCAGGCCCTTGTGTTTGCCAGATAAGCATTTATTCTTCTGAGCTATCTCCCCGACCCCATCTTTTTTTTTTTTTTTCAGACAAGGTCTCACTATGTATGTCAAGTTGACCTTGAACTCACAGTGATCTTCCTGCCTCAGCCTCCCAAGTGCTGATATTACAGGTATGTACTACCACACCCAGCCTGCAGCCCCCTCTTAACTATAATGCTTTCTTTTCTTTTTTTTGGTGGAACCAGAGATTGAACTCAGTCTCTTGAGCTTGCCAGGGAAGTGCTTATTCCATTGAGCCATCTTCCCGGCCCCAACATTTATTTATTTATTTTTGTGGAACAAGGGATTGAACTGAGGCCCTTGTGCTTGCCAGGGAAGCACTTATTCCACTGAGCCATCTCCCCACAATGCTTTCTTCTATATCACATCTCTTCAGCTTTCAAAGTCTAGGATCTGTCAGCTTGAGGGCTCCCTGAAGCAGAGCCCTGATGCTGCAAGGGACCTGTCAATGCATTTGGGAGTCCTTACCTCCAGCAGGTCTCCTGCTCTCCTCTTCAGTGCCCCCTTCTCATTCTTCTCCTTGGCTGGCTCATCAATGACCAGCTTCCCCTCCTCATCGCTGCTACCCTCCGCGTTCCCTTTCTTGTCACTGTCACCCTCTGTGACTTCAGGCTCAGGCTCTGGCTCCTCTGAGCAGCTTTTTTTCTGAGAGGACTGTGGCAGAGATGGCAGAGGCTGAGTGGCACCAGCAGGAGCCATGCTGGGCCCCCTCCCTCCAGGCCCCCCTCACTCACTCCTTCTTTTTTCCCCCACCTCGCCCCCACCCCCACCCTGGTGCCCAGTCTCACAAGTGATTTGAGACCCACCTCTGTCGGATTAGCCCCCAGGTAAACCCACTGGCCGGGCAGGCAGGGCTCTGTGCAGGAGGGGGGAGGGCTGGAGCAGGAGGCAAAACCTCGGGTCAACTTCTCCCAGAGGGAGCTGGGACCCTTTCCCCGCCAACCCCGCCCCCTGCCCTCCCGCCTCATCCTGCCCGGCTCATGAGCACCTCCTCCTGGAAGCCTTCGTGGGAGGAGGAAGGCCATGTCCTGCACTCACTTTGAGCCCAAAAGGCCTATCTCTACTTACCACCGCCATCTAATATTGGCCCTAACCACAACTGTACAATACAGAAAACTCCATCCCTTCTTGCAAGAAGCCCCTCCCCACACCCCAAAAGCCCTGATGTCCAAAGGCTAAGCATCACCTGGAGGCCAGGGCTCCCGGAGCCCATGACCACACCTATGGTCCAGGGGCCTCTAGGGCTGATGGCAGCTCACCTGGTAGCCGGAAGCCTTGACAGTTGGGTTGTTCTCGATCTCCCACAGCCCCTCGCTGAACCCTTTCCTCTTGTTAGGCTTGCCAAACTTCTCCTTGGACTCCTCGTAAGGGAAGAGGTCTTTGGGGCCCAGGAATGCCCTGGTGAAAGATGGGAGACTGTGCTCTCAAGCCCCTTGCTGCCCCTGGGCTGTGTGGCCCAAAATAGAGGGGTCATTGTCACCACCTCACTCCCCAGTCCTCCCAGCCAGTGGCACTTTGTTGCCCCTCACTCACGTCTCATGGGTCCCGAAGAAAAAGACTTGATACTTGTTGGCTGTGGATTTCACAGCAGCCTCGGGCATCTCATCAATCTGGGGTGAGATGAGGGAAGTGGGCATGAGCCAGAGCTCTGAAAACTTCAGTCAGAGAAGAGTATAAACCTCAAAAGCAGACAGCAGGTCCCTAGAGACCACCAGACTAGTTTGTGAACCATTTTTTTAGCGGTGATTTTGTTCAAATTAAGTCAGACATAAAACCTGGAGCCCATTCCCTTGGTTTCACAGTAAGACAAGCATCTTTCCCAGGATGTCCAGGCACCAGTCACATTTGTTTTGTTTTGTTTTTTTGAGACAAGAGCTGGACATATAGCCCAGGCTGGCCCCCAACTTGCAATCCTCCTGACTCAGCATTGCTCAGAATCCAACTAGCTCTTCTCTTTTTTTTCTCTCCTGCCTCACCACAATTTCCAAATGCTGATCCATACATTTCATTCCACCAGGAGCGCCTGTCCTATCTCTTCCCCACAACAGCAGGGTCTTGAATCTATTCTGCCACCTTTGGTTGTTAATGAGACAGCTTACAACTTTGCCTCTGTTTTGTCACCGTAAAATACAGGTTGCCTCTACACTTAGACCACAACAACATACCCTCCAAGTATCTGTTCTCACCAAGCTGTCCTTTGACGATGCTCTCCATTCCAGCCTCCCTGTCCTTTCCATTTCTCAGGTGCTATCACTCCTGATCAGCCTCACACTCTCCACTCTACCATCACTTCCTCCAGAAAGTCTCCGAGTCTCCTGGCCCGGCCAACACCCCAGGAAAACCTCTCCTTAAGCACTTTTCTTTCAACTCCAGTTTGACTCGAGTCTTAAATACTTGGGGGATGTCCATGTGGACTACCTGGCTTTTACCCATCCAGAAGATTAGAGACCAAGTCAGCCTTTGTCCTTGGTACACTGGCAGAGTGAACTTGTGAAACAGAGCAGACTATCAGGTGAAAGTGCAGGGGTAAGGTTAACAGACCACCTGTACAACACCAGCTCTAATAGCAGCCCCCAAAGTTTCTAAGGAATCCTTTGAAAAACATCAAAGTGGGGGCCAACAAGATACCTCAGCTGTCTAAAGTACCTGCTTAGGCAAGCACAGGGGAACATGGTTTGATCCCAGCACCACATGGTGCACCACATGCCTGCCCAGCAATGCCCTCAGGGCAGGCTGAGCTGGCCAAAAATATTTAAAAAACAAAGAAAGAAAAACATCAAAGTAATCAATAAAAACAAACAAAAAACACCAAAGTAGTCAAATCCTCTTGTTTTACAGATGAGAAAACTCAAGACCAGACGAGTGATCTGCCCAAAGCAAAAGGGCAATTTAGGAAAGGCCAGGTCTCAGAATAATCTCCTGACCTGTGCCTAGAATCCTGGCCCAAGATCAGGGCTGTGGTGGAAATATTGGGAAATACAGAGGTCAGGGAAACGGTGTGACCCTGCAAGCCCCTCCCAGATCAGGGCCTGGAAGTAGAGGCCAGGCTGTGCTGGGGGTGAAACTACAACTCCCAGCAACACTTGCAGCAGGCCCAGCAGCTTGGCTTCCAGCCCTCAGAGGCCAGGTGGCCATGTTGACTGGCGCCCAAGACAGACAGTACAGACAGGCCAGGGCAGTGATTACAAGGAAAAAGACAAGGACAGAGGATGCAACTAGAGGCCTGGGAGGCAGAAAGGCTGTGTGGATGGGAATGAGCCCAGACACACCCAGGAGCGGGGTGAGGCCCAGGCGTGAATTCCAGGGGCATCTCTTTCCAGACTTGGGAGACTCCAGGCTTTTGGGCACCGCCCCCTTGCCCCCGTGGCCTCTAGGGACAGAGGTCCAGCCCCTCCCCCCAGGAAGACCTAGCACAAACTGGGTCCTCCCCACTACCAAGAGCCCGCAGGGGTGTGAGAGCTGGAGGTGGAAAGGCACGCAGCTCCCCCCACAAACAAGATCCTCGTTGCCATGACAACCCAACCCCGCCTCCAGGGCCACTCAGCAACTAGGAATGTGACCGCCCCTCCCCCCAGGCCCTCTATCTAGATTGGGAAGGGACACTAACACCCCAACCCCCAAGCCTGGAGTCTAGCACCTGGGTCCCCAGAAGTGCTGGAAACTGCTAGGGCTGGAGGACTGCTTGGGGGGATGTGATCTCAGAAAGCCAGTCCTTGGGGGAGGAGAAAGTAGAGGCTAGACAGGACACCTGGTGCCGCCACCAGCCAGCTCCCAGCCCTCCTCTCAGTGGGGTAAGCAAAACAAAATGAGGGCCTCCAGGGCTTACAGATCCCTGGAGACCAGGACAGGACAATAATAGCCTAGGCCCTTTCCTAGGCCTCCTGGATCAGCTCTTTGCTAAGAACCTAGCAGGGTGGGAGCAAAAGGGCCTATGACTGAGAGTGCAGTAAGGAACTTTGATCTTGGCATTCTCTGTGCCCACACCTGAGCCAGTGCATTAACATGTTCAGAGTAAATGGGAGATGAAAGAGAAACTGAGGCTTAGTGGGGATAAGGGTCAGAAATGAGACAGTTTTTCTCTAGGAAGACAGACTGCAAAGCACCTGGCTGTCCAGTTTTCCACAGAATGCGAATTTGAGTCAGGCAACTGAATCTGAATGTTGGAGCAGAGAGAAATAAAACAATGATGGAATTAAAATAGAATGACACATCAGATACACCTGCCTTGTGCTGACTTCAGGCTACAGAAAAAGATGGGCCCTGAGATAAGGGGCAGAAGACTGGACAAGGCCAGATAGAGATCTTCCAGAAAAGGGTTCTTCCACCTTCCTACTCAGAACTGGGGGAAGGGCGAAAGAATGCTCCACCCTTTAGTACTCCCTGGACATCCCCACTGAACTAAATCCCCAGCCCTTATTATTAGTTCTTTTTTAATTTTGGGTTTTTTAAAGGTCCTGCTATATAGTTCTTACTAACTTTCAACTCATTATGTAGCCTAGGCTGGTTTTGAACTCTGGGAGATACTCCTGCCTCAGTCTTGGAGTGCTTTTATTACAGACATCTGTCACCATTCCCAGCTTTTTAAATGTATTTTGAGACAGGGTCTCACCAAGTTGCCCAGGCTGGGTTCCAACTTGCAATCAGAAGCATGTGCAACCCAGCCTGGCCCTCTTTTCTTTTAACGGAATTCCAACGGCTCAGAAAGAGGAAGAGGGCTGCGGGTAGAGCTCACAAGGTTCCTAAGGCCCTTGGGTTAACCCCAACACTAGAAAGAGGTATGGGGAAAAGTGAGCTCCTCTATAGGTGCACCTCTACTCCTGAGGCTAAAGGAAAGGCCTTTTTGCATACTTTGGAAGCAAAGGATGGTTCTTCCTAGGCAGGAAGGAAATATAAGGTCTCAGGGGGGCCCTGTACCCTAAAAGCCATCTAACACCCAGTTGGTGCTATCATATCCAGGCTGTGACTCAGAACCTGTGAATCAATGAAGTGGTTCATTGAGGGGCCCAGCTGTAGTCCCCCTACCAGTTAACAAGAGAGAGGACTCTAACCTCTTAGCCCTTGCAGGGATCCAGGCACATTCCTTCTCCTTAGGCCTGGCCTCTCAGCCTGTATACCCTCCTTTGCTTGTGTTTTTTTTTTTTTTTTTTTTTTTTTTTGGCAGAACAGGGGATTGAATTCAGGCCCTTGTGTGCAAGCACTTAATCTACTGAGCCATCTCTCTGGCCCCCCTCCTTTGCCTTTGAATGACAGCCCATCCTGCAGGTCCCTGAGGCCTGTAGAGGGACCTGAAGGGTACTGAACACTGCTTCCTTGGTCTCAGACCACAAGTAGACCAGGGTCACCACCCCAGCACTTGGGAAGGCAGAGGGAATGCCGAGCATAGGCCCGCTGCCATTAGGTTCTGACCACCACACCCAGGGCTGGGCCGACCTGACCCAGGAACCGGAAAATCCAGGGCAGTGGGCCCACAGGCAGTTGGGGGCCGGGAAATGTGGCAACCTAAGGAGCAGAGAAGAGACAGAGTTGAGAACAGAGTAAAGAGTGAGGAAAGGGCCTTGGGCTGCTTAGATTTTTCTGGGATTGTGAAACAGGAAAGAGCGAGAGGAACAAGGAACCTGAGTCTTGGAGTTTAACTATCAAGTGCTTGGAGATCCCCCAGAAAGTTGGGCAGAAGGAAGAAGAGGAAAAGATTAAGATGGAGTCACAGGCCGAGCGTGGTGGCACATGCCTATGATCCCAGCACTCCAGAGGCTGAAGCAGGAGGATCACTGGGAGTTCTAGACCAGCCTGGGATACAAAGTGAGCCAGCCTGAGCTGCATTAAAAAAAAAAGGATTCACACATCCTCCCAGCTAGGTCCTCTTACCACGTGGCCCTTCAGGCTGTGCTCTCAAGCACCAGGTTCTTCCATGATCACCTATGCTCCCCAGTAGCAGGGACCAGAGGAGGCAAGATCCACAAGGGTGGCTGAGGATTCGGCCTGGGGGGGAGGGGGTACTATTTCTCATCCATTCAAGAGGAGCTGGGTCTCTCCAGGCTTTGGCACACACAACTGAGACCAGGCCAAGGAATGGTGAGGAGACTCAGCTTTGTTCTCTGGGGGTTCCCAGGAGGAGCTGTCTGAGAAGTAACAGTCTTGAAGGGCACCCCTCCTGTAAGCTATCTCAGTCAACAGTCGGGAAAAGTGTAGGGCTTTATCTTGTTGAAATCCAAACCTGACCTCCCCACCCCAACTCTTGACTTTATCTAAAAGCTACAGGCCTCAGCTGAAGAGACTGCCTCCCCTCTGGTCCTGGAGGCTCAAGGTGAAGACAAACCGATGTCATCCCCAGTGCCAGGTGCTGCCCTCACTTATCAAGTCATAACAAACCTCAGGGTCTTCCTGACAGGGAAGCACTCTTGGTGCTTCTGTGTGTCTCTTCTACCCCTTTTCCTTTCTTCCTGACTCAGGACGGGTTCTCTGAAACCCTCGTTCCTGCTAACACCTCCTCTCCCCATGGCTCAGTCCAGCCTCTGGACTTTGTTTCAGCCCAGGAGGGAAAGCAGTAGAGATCTGGGTACAGCTCTTACCCTGCCCACCAGGGCCTTAGCACTAGGGCCAAGACGCCAGTTGAACCAAAGGGTACAGGGTAAAGTACAGGACTGTTCACAGGCCACACATCCATGCACACAAGCAATTCTGCTTCCTCAGGCCCTCAGGAGGCCCTGGATATGGGGAGCCCAGCTCCCTACACTTCTTACTTGATCCCTATGACCATATGAAAGTTCCGTGGACAGAGAAACTCAAAACGCATGTGAGATCAGGAATACACACCCCTCCACTGAGAGGGAAAGAGTTGAGAAGACTGTTGAGTTTTTCTTACAGTGAACCAAACAGGCCTGATGTCCTTCCTGTACAGGACCCAGATGGACCAGGGCAGTTTCCTAGGCTTTCCTGGGCCCAAGGTAGTGTTAGACCAGATGAACAGCAGCAGCCTTACCCTGCAACCCAAAACCAAGAGGCAGCCGGCCCCTCCCTCCACCCCTTTCTACCCTTAGCTTTCCATGTACAGGAGTCCTTACACTCCAGGGGGCTGAGTCATGCCTCTCCCAACACCAAAGGCCCCTCTACACCAACTTTCAAGTAAGTTGCCAGAGGCACTACCCTCTGAGACCTCCAGTCTACTGCAAGCGAACCACCCCCCTCTCCTTAACCTATCTAGTCTTTGGGGAAAGGTGATAAACACCCAACACAGAGGCCGGGCCCCACCCTCCCACCTGGCCAGGTGCTAAAGGCCCTTCTGTTGGCGGGCTCAGCTCACCATGTGGTGAGCCGAGAAGGTTCTGGAGAGAGATGCTGGCGGCGGGCCCCCCACCCCACCCCCACTACAGCGATCTACAAGGGGTTCCACCGCCACGTGAAGCCCAGCGGTCCTCGGTCCCACCTTTGGGCTGGCAGAATAGGGAGGTCATTTTTGTGAAACTGAGAGAGACGGGTGCTGGCACATAGTTTCCAGAGAAGATAGTTCCCTTCTTTCACCACCACCACCTCCTCGACCCTCCCAACTTCAGACTTCACACTGACGCCCCAAACCAAAGTTTTCTAGAAGCGCCCCGCCTCCACCCAGCCCTATTTGAGCTGAGATCCTTCGTAACCATTTGCACTGGAAAAAAAGTCTAAACTGTGGGGTGATGATCACTGGAGCAACTGGGGATCTCAAGAGGGGACCGGAGGAGCGGTAGGAGTTACTCGGCCGGTCCAAACCCGCACAGCGCGCCCAGAGCCGCGGCAGAGTGGGGGTTGGAGGCGGAACCGAGCGCGGAGCCGGTCGGGGGGTTCCGCGTCCCGGAGTCCTCGCCGCGCACGCGCCCGCCAGGTGCGCCCCCCGCCGTGGTGGCCACCGTTATGTAACCGGCGGGTGGGCTTAAGGCAGCGAGAAGCAGGGACATAGGTGCCCTCCGCCCGCCCGCCAGTCCGCCCTGGCCCCTAGGCGTTACGCAACCCCAGCCTGTGGGGGCCGGGGTGCGGGCCGCGCTGCTCACCCGGGCTGGCCAGTGCGGGTAGCCCTTCATCTTGGCAAACACCAGGTCCCCGCATTTGTATTCCTTCTGCCGGTTGGATCGCGACATGGCGGGGCTCCGGGCGCCCCGAGCTCCGCGCCGGGCCGAGAAGCTTGAGCCTAAGTTTGAGCGCGCGGCGGTAGCGGTGGCGGCGCCGCTCCGCTCCGGCCCGCGCGCGGCCCCCGCCTCGATGGCGGCCCCCGGCTCGAGCTCTGGCGCGGCCACTGCTCTCCACCCGCGCGCCGCTCGGACGGGGCGGGCCCGGGTCCGACGACGCTCGGCGCGGTGGGTACGCGCTCGTGCAGTTGTTTGTGTTTGAAATTCAATTGCTCCCTCCTCGGCGCGAGGCCTCTTCCTCCACCCCCGCGGGTCCCACTCCTCCCTCCCTCCCTCCTCCCCAGTCCGCTCCTCCCCCCGTGCCCCGCCCGCAGCGGTTTGATGTGCGCAGCGGCTCTATGCCCAACGCCTGCTACGGCCCGGCACCCAACCCTGAGCCGCTCGGCAGCTCCTGGTAACTCAGTCCCGAGCAGCAGAGCGCCGAGCGCACCGAACGGGCTTTGTGTGCCCGCTGTCGGTGGGTGCCCGCCCGCTCGCCCGCCCGTCCGGGAGGAGCTGACGCCCGGCTGCACGGAGCGCTCCCCCTTCGTCCCACACCACGGTTCTGCTAGGAGCTCACCACCGCGGCCCGGCGGAGCCAAGTGTGCACGTCTAGGTGCGGGATCTCCCCGCGCTCTGCTTCATCCCAGTCCACGAGTGTTTACTAGGCACTCCGGGTCCTTGGCAGCGTGCTAGGCGCCCTGGACGACGGGAGTGAGTATCGTGCCGCCGCGTGCAGGCGTCCACCTTAAACCCAGTTGTACTTGCAGTGTGTGGCAGGGTGGCCCTGGAGACGTCGGGGATTCTAGACGTCGGAGACCTCTAGGTTGGCCTTCGCAGGCTGGGGGTGCTCGAGGGATTGTAGCCCCAAGTGGCCACTTTACATGTCCTTAGATGTCAGTTCACTGCCTAGCTAAAGAGGTTGGGCTCCAGGGGCGGCTCGCCTCGCAAAGATAAAGCTCCATTCTAGTGGCAAAAGACTGTAGCCCTCGCTACGGGAGTGGAGGTGGGGGTGCCGCGACTCCTTTGCAAAGTTGGTGACTTTGAGATAGGCCATAAAGAGTAACTGGGAGGCTGGAGAAATAGCTCAGTAGAATAAGCGCTTGCCTGGCAAACAAGCGCAAGGTCCTGAGTTCATTCCCCGGTCCACCAAAAAAAAAAAAAAAAAAAAAAAAAAAGTCATTCTGGAAGATTACATTTTGGTATAAGTTTATATTGCTAAGAAGGGAGAGATCCAGAACTTGAGTTCAGATTTTTTCCACTAGGACAAATAAAGCTATTGTAGTTATGTGGTTGAATTTGTCCAAATTCTAGACATCTGTAGTCTCTTAGAAATTAAAAAGCCGGGCGAGGTGACGTGCGCTTGTAGTCCCAGCACACTGGAGGCTAAGACAGGAGTATAGTTATGAGTTCTAGACCAGCTTGGGCTACAAAGTGAGCTTAAGGCCAGCCTGAATTGCACAGTGAGACTGTCTCAAAAAGACAAAAAAATAAAAATTTAAAAAAAAAAACTGCAGCCGGGCGTGGTGGTGCATGCCTGTAATCCCCAGCCCTCTGGAGGCTGAGGCAGGGGGATTGTTGTGAGTTTGAGACCAGCCTGAGCTACAAAGTGAGCTTAAGGCAAGCCTGAACTGCATAGTGAGACCGTCTCAAAAAGAAAA
>PVKA01042073.1:0-17651 GCA_004027165.1 Ctenomys sociabilis
CCTTCCTTCCTTCCTTCCTTCCTTCCTTCCTTCCTTCCTTCCTTCCTTCCTTCCTTCCTTCCTTCCTTCCTCTTTTATAGTTCATGTCAGACCTGCATCACAATTGGAGTCTTTTCAGCCTACCCTGGCTGTCTCATGTCCTTATCCCTCATAGGTCCCCAGTACACTTCATGCATTTTTTATTCCATTGTGGTGTCCACTTCGTAGATGGCCCAAATAGGCACTCCAAACTATCAGAAGAAGTTCCAGTTCCACGGGAATCTGTTTTTATGAGGGCTGTAGTTCTCTTCCAGGAGAGAACTCATTCTGAACAAAGTGAGGATAGAATATCGTGTATGCACCTTGTACAACAAAAAACCATTATGAAAACAATATGCAATGTATTAAAAAAAAAGAAAGAAAGAAAAGAAAGTGAGGAGATGAGCAATAGGAGTCAAGTGACAGGATCTTAAAAATCAAAGAAAAATAAGTCCAAATTCAACATTAGGTTTATTGTACAAATTTGTTTCTTTAATTTTCACTTTTTATTTACCTCCAGTGAGTCACACTGATACTCTCAAATGAGAATAATTTAACTTTTTTATAGCCATCTTTGGCTTTAAAAGTTAAAAAAAATTGGCCAGCCAAATAGCTCAGCAGATTATAAAGTGTCTGCAAGCAGGCGCAGGACCGGAATGTTCAATCCCCAGGCCTGCTATACCAGCCCTGCCCCCAGAGTTTGCTGAGACAGCAATTGAGACTGAGCATGGTATGCGTGCCTGTAATCCCAGCTTTTGGGGGGCTGGCTGTAAACAGGCAAATCACTATGAGTCCAATCTAGTAGTGAGACCCTGAACACACTGTAGACTCTTCCCTAAAATACAAAAAAATTAAAAAATCATTAGTTTATACTTACAACACATAATGATCATACTCATTGTAGAGATTTGGTACATAGACATAATTTATCTCAATTCTTTTTACTTCTCCTTTTCTCCCCTGCCTCTCATCTCTTGGTCCCCTTCCTATTAGCAAAGGATCTTTCTCCCTATTTCCTATTATCTCTTTTATTTTGCTCTATACATTATTTATACTTTGGGTTTCTCAAATAAGAAAGCCATGTGCTATTTAAGCTTGCCTGTCTGATTTATTTTCCTTAACATCATGATCTCTGGGTGAATCCATTTTCCTACAGACAACCCATAAATATGTTTCTTGATTTCTGTTTAGTGATTTGTAGAGAAAAAAAAAGGTGTAAGAAGAAATCAGCAAAATGTACAACTACTTTACTAAAAACTCTGTTAGTCAAAAGATATAGGTAAGACCCATAGAAGCTAATGTGAAAAATGAACATTATGAGAGGAGTCAGAGAGGCAATCTCCCTCTGCACGTTCCATATAGTGGGTTCCATGTACTGACAGCTCCAGAAGGGTTCTACCATCTCATCAGTGTAGAATGTGAGAATCACTCCCTGGGCCTGAGAACTTAAGAGGAACATTCCTTAAGTACCTAGGTGCTTCATTAATAGAAGGAAGCAAGAGGTTTCAAAATCATATAGAAGGGCTGGCCAGATAGCTCAGCGGACTAAAGCACCTGCTTAGGCAGAGTGCAGCAGCTGGGGTTTGATCCCTGGTGTGCTATGCTGGCCCTGCCCCTGGGGTTAATTAAGATGGCAATTAAAACTGGGCGTGGTTAATCCCAGCACTTGGGAGGCTGAAAACACACACACACACACACACACACACACACACATATATATATTTGAATCATAGACCTATAAAAACAACTATAGCGATCATCCAGTCTGATAGTTTTTTAACTATGTTTCAGAAAGATTTTTCAAGAGTCTGAAGAAAAGAGTGCTGCAGATAAAGCCTAAATGTACATTATTTCACAATGGGAGAGATTAATTTGATGCAAAAAGGTATTCAATAAAAACAAAGGGCTGTAGTTGGGCATGGTGGTGACTATAATCCCACTTGGAAAGTTGAGGCGGAAGGAATGCCAGGAGTTTGAGGCCAGCCTGGACTACATAGTGAGTCCAAGCCTAACCTAAACTACTACATAGAGAGACCCAGTCTAAAAAAAAAAAAAAAGAAAAGGATGAACAGATGAATTAATCAGTGCAGATCAAATGGGCAGCAAATTCTGGTTTTTTGTGTGACTTCATATGGGACTTCACTCTTGCGATGTAGTAATTGTAAGCAAATTATCCAAAATGGAAAGAATGTTGGGGTCATGGTGTATGCTTTGTCTTTGTGTTCCAACTCCAGAGAGACATACTAGAGCTGCCTTTTGTATGCAACTTGGTGACTCTAAACCAGTATGCTTTTCCTGAAGTCTGGATTTCATTATTTTTTATATCCTGAAGCTCCCAAGTCAGCTAGGATAAGGATGCCAACACAAAGGCCTAATGGGAGGAATATGTTTGCTTCTAATTTAGAGTAAGAAAAACCACACCCCGCAGATCAAAACCCATGGAAACTTCCACTGCATGAAAGCAGTATGTAGAACAGTATCTCTAAAAGGGTTTTAAGGGATACTTAATATGCTCCTGAAAAAAGGATTCCATATCAAATTCTTCTGGGCAGTGTTCCATGTTATGTCCCCGTTGTGGAGATTCCTGTTGCAGAGAGAAAAGCCTCTGACAAGCTCTGCAAAAGATGTCTAGTTAACCTTAACCCAGTGTTTTATGAACTCACTGGTATATGGAAACTTTTATTCACGGAACATTTATAATTGTCATATAGAATACACTTGAGAAGTGCTAGGAACAACGCACATCTAAGTTACAATCCTGGCTCTACCATTAACTTGTATATTTTGTTCTTTGAACTTCAATTTCCTAACCCGCTAAAGGAGAGGTTAGAATCAGCGATCTAGACAGAAAAAAGGACTATAATGTGTTATAACATATTTTGTGGCAGATACTGCTCATGCCTTCAGGGCTATGTAGTTAGAAAAGCCCTATGTTTTGTTTAATACTCTTCTCACTATCTTGAAATTCTTAGTTTCTGACCGAGAGATCCTGCATTTTTCACTTTGTACTGGCCTTAAAAATTATGCAGCTAGTCCTGTGTAATATTGTCTCCTATCCTCTCCATCTAGTGAGAACATATGTACATTATACACTATACACATATGGAAGCTGAGAGTCAGTGAGGTGTAATAAATCACCCAAGTCACAAGAGGGTGGGAATAGCAGGGCCAGGATTCCAGTCTAGTCCATCTGGCTCTAAAGCTTTTGTTCTTCCCACTACATAAGCTGCCAGTGCAAGCCATCTAGGGTTCTAAGATTCTTTTGTTCTTTAAACCTCTACTAGATCTGTCTCAGTGTTTAACAAAATAATTGTATTAATCCCATTCACTGTCTGAGTGCAAGTCCAGCTAAATGAATTAATAAGTAGTGGGCTACATGTCAGGAATGAAAAGCTCTAGGAGTTAAGACATGAAATCCAACAAGCCAGGCTTTGCCATATACTGGCAAAGTGACCCTGGGCAACCCACCTCACCCTTCTGAGTTTTAGTGTACTTCATAGTTACATTGTGAGGACTCAATGAAATAATGCATTGCCTAGTACATAATAATTCCTTATTATTATTCTTTTGCTAACTTGGAACAACTAAATTTTCTATTAGAGCTCCAAATAATGTAACTCATTTTGTTTGTTTAATAACAAAGACAGTAAAATTACATTACTTTTTTAAAGGTCAAGTCAAATTAAATTTTTATTTTTCTAATTCAAATCAGATTAAATTTAGCTTCACCTCCATCTCCAAGTTGCTAAGATATTTAGTTTCAGAGCTTTTTTGAAGATGCAAAAACCCCAGGGCTTACCCAGCCGGGTTTCCTGGGGACTTGTCATCACTCCACTCTGATCATATTGTGAGATGCTCATTGTTCAAGCAGGTGTGCACCGGGCTGGTTTCTGGCCCAGTTTCTCAAGGCAGCCATCTGTTCCTTCCATTGTAAACCTGCTTGTAAGGCCTTGGCTTGATAGCCATTCTCCAAGTGCCCTTGTAATGATCACTGCCAGAGACATGGGGTAGCTGGGCCATGGGGCCACACACTAGTCCAGCTACCCCACCATCCTCCACGTTTGAAGAACTCAACTCCCTTTAATCCTTAGTGCTTTCCATCTCCCAGATGATGTCTATCCCTTCAGAAAGCTAAACATAGAGATAGAAACTTCCAAGTAACCCTAAAGGAGAGTCTCACAGCTCCCAGAGGACCAAATGTGTATGGAGGAACATTTCCTTTAACTCTTTTTACTAAGTCCATAGCATAAAATTAATTTATTTTACTCAATTACACAATGTTATCAAACTTTCATCTTCTCTGAAGGCCCACATGGTCTCTTTCTTTTGGCCACTGTATTTTGCATGTAAGCCTATGTATCTGATCCGCACTGAAAATGGAGGGGAGGGAATAGGATTGAGCAGATTATGCTGCTGTTTCCATTCCTTGATCAGATGTGTCACAATAACATACTTGCAATTCCACGTTTCATAGCTTTAGAAACCTTTAAGAACACAGGATGAGAAATAAAGACTTCGGGAGGCTTGATTTGTGGTAATAAGCTTGGTGTATGTAATGGCACAGAAAGCATAGTGAAGGGTGTCAAAACAGGCTGGTGTAAAAGAGAAGGAAATAAAGAACTAACAGCTTTTCACCTGTTATAAATAATTATGCTGGATATCTGCCAAGTCAAAAGCAAAGTTCTGTGTGTAGGAGTAGCAGTTGTTGAGTTGTAGTGCTGGGCCCTCTAGTGGCTGATTCTTCTTAGTCACTGAATACGACTGGCTGTTTTCTGCACCCAGAGTCTCTATCATTTTCTTTTCTTTTTGGTTTTCTAGAACCACCATTTGCCTTCATCCATGTCCTATCACCCTGTTCTTTTATCATGATGGATACAGTACCAACCTTGGAGCAGGCTCAGTGTTAGGGCACAGTTTTTAATGGAAAGATTCATTCCCTTGGAAACTGACAGATGGAGAAAATTGTTGGCAGAAGGTTCTTTGGGGCAGTGCTTTGAAAGACACGAGTAAAGAAATGAAGACAGAAGTGGCAAGAGGAAGAAGCCATCAAATAACATGGTTGTGTCTGAAGCCTCAGCTGACCCTGAAGGCTTTTCTGGAGCTGAGAGTGCTCCTTGGGGTTGTCCCAAATTAAGGCGATGGGGCCAGACCTTTGTATCCCTGCATCAGTCTTGGTTGGGAAGCCCCAGGAGGGGTGTGACCTTGGTGAAACGTTTCCTCGTGTCTCAGGACAATGCAAGGTGAAGCATGTAGTTGTTCATCAGATAGTGGTTTTCCTTCCTTTTCTCTTTCCTGTTCACTTGTTTCTGAGTCCCTTATTCCCAAGTGCTTATTTGCTGCCACAGTTTAACCACTGCCAGAGACGGGGTATTTGATTTCACCTAGGCAGGTCATGCTTTTAGTTTCTTAGTGACACTTGAAACAGGATTCTTCCTGTAAAGGCTTGGCAGAAGGTTTTGCTTTGTCTGTTTCTCCCAGGTTTAAGCCAGTATTACAATATCACCATTTCACCAAGTAAAGACCAGACTCAGTGGTGCCAGGAAAAAAAGGGGGTGAAGAAAATCACTTCACCAAGGCTTAGTTATTTATGCTTAGGAGGTTCCCCCTCTAGTCCCCTTGAAGATATGCTCCAATCAGGGTAATAGCACTTCTCCCTTATTGGCAGGGCCCTAGATGCTTTGATCTTGATAGTCCTGGTAGGAACAAGGATGGTAGGGTGAAAGCCTCTTAAACTTGAATCTGTCCGCCTGAACCTACTCTGTTTTCTCCATAGTAATGGACACTTGGATGACACATGACTAACTAGCTGGGTAACTCATTTTCCAACTCCCCTTGCAGTTGGCTGTGGCCTAAGCTCTCATCTTTGAATCTGAACAAAAGAGATGTATGTAGCTTTTGCCATTCTTACTGAAGAGAAACTGTCTGGCTCTGCACTTTCTGTTCTTTGTTTATGCTCACTAAACAGAAATGTTTTAATAAAGAGACCTTGGCCATTACATGCTAAGATGGCAGTCATTGCCCTAGGTTCCTGAATAACCAAGTAGAGCATAGCCATCTACCTACTTTGAACACTGGCTTTGGGCCATATTGTATTCGATCTCCTAACCAAATCTTACCAATTATTCATATCCTACTTCAGATCTCATTTCCTCTAAGTAAGACACATCCATGAATACTTCCCTTCTTCTCGGCCATTATATTAGTGCCTGTCTGTCATGATTTCTGGTATTTGTCTTGCTTTTGTTAATTTGACATGCCCTTCTTAACTATCCCACATGAGGCAGAAAAAGGACAGCCACAAAAGGTGGCCCCAATTCTGTGATGAAAATTGAGTTTTAGAAGCTGGACTTGGTGGTGAGTACTTGTAATCCCAGCACTCAGGAGGCTGAGGCAGGAGAATAGCTGGGATTTTGAGGCCAGCCTGGAATATATAGTGAATTCAAATCCAGCCTAAACTGCATACTGACACTCTGATTCAAAATAAAAGAAGCGGGAAATAAAAAAAGAAGGAAGGAGGGAAGGAAGGAAGGAAGGAAGGAAGGAAGGAAGGAAGGAAGGAAAGAGGGAAGGAGAGAAAGAGAGAGGAAGAGAGAACATTGAGCTTTAGATCTGGGAATGCCAATACACACCTATAATCCCAGCATTCTAGAAATCTGAGGCAGGAGGATTATAAATTTAAGTCCAGCCTGGGCAACTTAACATTTTAGCAAGAATATATTTACTATTAAGCTTAGCTGCATCTGTTATAGGATAATAATATCAGTAAGCTTCTTTTCTGAATGTTTAACAACTAAAGTTTGTAGACCAAAATTAGACACATAGATGAGCTAAAAAAGGTAGCCAATTATTTTCCATTCAAGAGAATTAAATCATTTATTGATTACACATGATAATGGATGATACATAGCTTCAATCCCATCTATCATTATATCTGGTACCATTATTTTATATATATATATATATATATATATATATATATATATATATATATATACACACACACACACACACACACACACACACACACACACACACACAGGATGTGCCAACAATCATTTTTATAACCAAATAGCTGACTGTTTGCTTGGATGACTTTTTCAATGGTCAAATTCAGAGGTCACGATAGTAACTGTCAGTTCAACTACACCAAGGTTTCTGAAGACAATAACAAGCAATTATAAAGAAATTTTAAATGGAACGTGGCATCACCCTGAAGGAACTAACTCCACACTGCTGGGGATGTTAACCAAGATGGCTTCAGAGCAGACTAACTTTACACAGCACATTTTTAAAAAGACACATTTATTCAGTATCATGATTAGACTCTTACATTTAGCAATCAACAGCGTGGGTGCAAAAAAAGGTTTACGCTAAAACCCTTTGTTGGAGTGCTTTACACTTTTCACAGAACAGAAACTAAAACAACCTATTACACAGCTAGTCACAAATACGGTCCTTGAGTTTTTTGCCCATATGCATGAGTATTGTCTAAAACATGTCTCCTTTGTAGTAGCTCGACCCTGCCACCACTGTCCCTGGCTGAGTTCACACATCTGTTGTGACCTGTAGCTTCCCTGTCACTTCTCTGGCTCTCCTCTCCTGCTGAGCTTTGCTTCCTGGAAGTGTTTAAAACCTTCTGCCACTGCCATAGCTACTGCTGCTGCTGGAGCCACCATAGCCACCTTGATTTCATGGTTCAGTAAAATATTGGCCTCTACCACCATAGGGCCCAGAGCCTCCAAAGTTTCCTCCCTTCATGGGTCCAAAATTTAAAGACTGACTGTTGTAATTGCCAAATTCATTATAGCTTCCACCACCTCCATAATTGCTTCCATCATTACCCAAATCCATTGTAGCCATCTCCACTGCCACCATATCCACCCCCACCACGGCTGCCACCAAAACCACCTCGACCACTGAAGTATCCTCAGTGACTGAAACTGTTATTGCCACCTCCATGACCACCATCAAAATTTCCAGAACCACTTTGATCTCTTTGGCTAGATGAAGGACTATCTATCTCTTGCTTGGACAGGGCTTTCCTCACTTCATAATTGTGCCCATTCACAGTGTGGTATTTTTTGTTGTTGTTTGCTTGGATTCTTTTGTTTGTTTGTTTTTGTTTTTGTTTTTTTTCAGAACCAGGGACTGAACTCAGGCCCTTGTGCTTGCCAGGGAAGTGCTTATTCCACTGAGCCATCTCCCTGGCCCCAGTGTGGTATTTTTGAATGACAATCTTATCCACAGAATCATGGCCATCAAAGGTTACAAAAGCAAAGCCCCTCTTTTTTCTACTGCCTCAGTTAGTCATAATTTCAATCACTTTGATTTTTCCATATTGTTCAAAATAATCTCGTAGATGATGTTCTTCAGTATCTTCTTTAATGCCACCAACAAAGATCTTCACCATTAAGTGGGCACCTGTTCCTTGAGAATCTTCTCTTGAGACAGCTTTCTTTGGTTCCACAACTCTTCTGTCCACTTTGTGTGGCCTTGCATTCATGGCTGCATCCACCTCCTCCATAGAGGCATAAGTGACAAACCCAAAGCCTCTGGAATGCTTGGTGGTCGGGTCTCTCATTATCATAATCTGTGAATGGTCCCCATTGCTCAAAATGGCTCCTCAGACCCTCATCAGTTGTTTCAAAGCTCAGCCCTCTGATGAAGAGCTTCCATAGCTATTCAGGCTCCTTGAGAGACTCTGACTTAGACATGCTGGCAATTAGAAGAGAGACTGATGATGCTTCCTCCGTGGTGCCCACCAGCAGAAAGAGTAGCCAGTATCTTGACCTTAGAGCTTCAAGACCAGTGAGGACTCAGGACATAAGAGAATCTCTGCTTGCTGTGATATCCTGTCACCAAGTAGTGTTCCAAGTTTTCTGATCAGGGGCTAGGGAGATGGCTCAGTGGAATAAGTGCTTCCCTGGCAAGCAAAAGGGCCTGAATTCAATCCCTGGTTCGGCAAAAACAATAAAATAATAATAATAATAATAATAATAACTGTAAAATCTTTGGGCTGGGCAGATGGCTCAGTAGAATAAGTGCTTCCCTGGCAAGCACAAGGGCCTGAGTTCAATCCCTGGGTCCACCAAAAAAAAGAAACCAAGTTTTCTGATCAAGGAGATTATGGGGCCATAGAGGAAAGTGACCCCACAATGCATAGTGTGACTAAGGAGAGTCACCTAGAGAGAAAATATTCCTCAAGTTTTCACAGAGAGCAAATTGATCAAGCAGTAGCTGTGACTCATCCAGATGGCTGACACTGACAAAAGATCCACAAGGTGTCGTACATGGTTTCAGGGTAAATCCTGAGGGAATTTGACTTGCCTTATCAGATAGCAAAAGTTACAACTGGGGAGATGGCTCAGTGGAATAAGTGCTTGCCTGGCAAGTACCAGGGCCTGAGTTCAATCCCTGGTTCCACTAAAAAAAGAAAAACAGCCGTGTCCCAAATTCTTTGGAGACTACCCACTCGGGCCCCCCTCCTGTTGCTCTCTTGGACAGGAGCTTTCTTTCCCTCAATAAATATATTCTACTCATTAACAAGTTACATACTTAGTTATACAGGTCTTGCTTTAACTTGGTCTTAACTATCCAACAGAAAAGTATAACCACAAGGCATAAAAAGTAAAGCTATATTAATATGCTGAGCTATAAAAGGCTCAAGTCAACAACTTCAGACAATTGCTAGTTCTGCTGGTAACTCACTACTATTATGGACTATTGGACTATATTGGTTTATTTTGCTGAATTCAAGTACCTACTGGCCTTGCATGAAAAGAACTGGCATCAAGCATGAAAAGGTCCTTTAAAGGCATCTCCAAATACAGCTTCTCTAACAGCAATGGAACACCCATCTCTGACAAAACAAAGCAAGAAAGGGGGATATTAAAAAGACCATTTTGTAGTGAAGAAAAAAAAATATATATATATGTGTACATACAAGACAGGATAGATATACAGCTACTTTCTTTTAGCTCAATGAGAAGAAAGATTTATATTAATGTTGTTAAGACAAGATATCATGTCTGCATCTTGTCCTCTGAATAACTACTACAAAGACTGTATGCAATGTATTAATTATTGTAACTGCCCTACTAACCTATTTTGAAGCTGTTTCATTGCCATTTCATCTTTTTTGTCTCATTAAAATAATTTTTAAAATGTTTAAATAAAAGAACCTATTTAAAAAACAATTTTAAGTGGCTAAGGATGTAGCTCAGTGTGTGAAGGTCTGGGGTTCAATCCCCAGTCAAAAAGTGAGAGACAGACAGACAGACACACAGACACAGACACAGAATATTAAGCTTCAGAACCTTTCTCAGGAATGAGGTTAGGGCTAATTTCCAACCAAGAGATCTCCCTTGCTTAGCTTGTTTTCACTGTGCTATCTTGTAATAAATAACTCACTGCTACTACCCTTCTCCCTAGAATTACCCCCAGCTGATGCAACCTCCTGGAAGCTCTCCTCTTAGTTCCCTGACCCAGCAGGGTGGCTCACAATGAATGACTAATTTGGAGAAGTAAAAGTTTCCTTGCCTTAGAAAGTATATATTCTCCCACATGATTTATATCCCAGCCATATGTAATCCCAGCTCATGTGGATTAAACCAAGGCTACATGTGATCTGAGATGCAGTCTGGCTTGTTTCCATTCCCAGTCTAATTTATTTCTCTTTGCAGGGATTTCCCTGTAAAATACTCAGCAATAAATGCGTATCTTAAATTGTGTTTATAGGGAACCCAACATTAGGCTACTGGTGTCAGTACTCTTCTTCACTTGCCTGAATCACATTCTCATTCATTCTAGAATCTAGAGACTTTCAGATCTGCATTCTGAGCTGTGAGTGCCACAGGATTAATGTGGGTTGAAGGTGAGTTCTGGAGGCACCATCAGGCATGGCTAACCTGAGGCCTGCCACTTCTCTCCCTCAGTTTTTTGAGGAAAGAATTGTCCTGGGCAAGATATAAAATATATAATATATATAAAATGCATATGAGTAATAAATATCCTTTAAAACCTTAAAAATTGTAGCAGTGTGTGTGTGTGTGTGTGTGTGTGTGTGTGTGTGTGTTTGATACAAGGTCTCACTATGGAGCTCAGACTTGTAGTGATCCTGTTTTCAGCCTCCCCAGTGCTGGGATTACAGGCATGGGCCACTATGCCCAGACTCAGAAGTGCAGGCTCAGTGTGTTTGAGGACAGGGCTACGCAGCATATGGTTCCAGGGCTTGAACCCCACTCAGTGCCTGTGTTTGCCTATGCAGGCACTTAGTCCACTGAGCTATCTCACTGGCCTTAAAATTATAACATTCTTTTTAAAGAGCCAGAAAAAGTGGACTACAGGTTAAATAAACCTGCAACTAGAGAAAACAACTGCACTCTTTTGAAGTAACTGTAAGAAATACTTGCTATACAGGGTCATTATGAAGGTTCTTAAAACTAAATGAGTTAATAATGTAAAATTTGTAGACCTAAGCTTAGGTACATAGCAAATGCTCTTAAGTATTAGGGAACATCTTTGACAGGTCTAGGCAAAAAAGGGGGATACAAAGGAAGAACCATGATTTTCTTTTTTTTTTTTTTTTTTTTTTTTGTCTTTTTGAGACAAGGTCTCACTATGCAGTTCAGGCTGGCCTTAAGCTCACTTTGTAGCTCAGGCTGGTCTCGAACTCACAACAATCCTCCTATCTCAGCCTCCCAAGTGCTGGGACTACAGGCCTGCACCACCACACCTGGCTCCTGATGTGTTTTTATAAACAGTACAGTTAGGATAAATATGCAGTGCTTCAGCATAATTCTATGAGAGGCAAGATTTGCACTAATAGTGGTTGGGCAGGATATTATGTAGGGTTCTAGTACTACAGACAACCACTAGGAAGATAACAAGGTAGAAAGTATTAATTATTGAAACTGTGCTATAATTCAGCTTTAAAAAATAAGTATACAGCTATATTCTGTTAATTCATTGATTAGAGACATCTGCTATTATACTGTCTGTAGGTAGAATATCATGTATGCGCCTTGTATGATAACAAACCATTATGAAAACAATTTGCAATGTATTAATTATTGAATGTCCTGTTAATTTGATTTGAAACTCTCATTGCTATTTGTTCTTCAATAAAAAAAATCATAACATAAAAAAGTATTAGGGCAAAGGATTCTTCTTTTATTTTGTTTATGTGTATTCCAAGTGTGTCTATGTGAATGCTTGGCACAGAGAGAGCACTCAAATGTCTTTAAAGTTTTGCCTAGGGCTTAGGGTGACATGCTAGGATGTAGCCAGCAGAGGGCAGAACGTGCACAGACAAAGATTGGATGGGCTGATGGACAGGGAAAAAGCTCGTAGACAACAGGAGGACATAGATTTGAGGGAGAGCTGAGGGGGCTGGCTATAACAGAGCATATTAGAATATTTAAATATGTCTCCTTAAGATACTATCATTTTATTTAGTGAAACTCAAAGTAATGAGATACACTCATTTCTCAAAACCCTTGCAACATTCATTCCCGAACCACTCATTCTTACACTTAGTTGCACTTCATAGTTTATTTGGGATTTGGGGGTGGGCAGTCTCTACAATCCTATGAAATATTAACTTCAAAAATCTCTTTCCTGGACCAGGGAGATAGCTCAGTGGCATAAGTGCCTGCCTTGCAAGCACAAGATCCAGAATTTGATCCCTGGTACCCAACCCCCTCCAAAAAATACTCTTGTCTCCCGCTGAGCATGGTGGTGCACACCTTTAATCCCAGCACCCAGGAAGCTGAAGCAGGAGGATAACCATGAGTTTGAGGCCAGCCTGGGCTACATCATGTGTTCAAGGCCAGGCTGAACTACATAGCAAGACCCCATCTCATAAAACCAGAACCAAAAATCTGTTCTTACCAGTATTTCATATTTTTTTTTAATTTTATTTATTTATTACAGTGTCTCACTACACATCACGGATTATTTTTTTGCGAGGGGGGGTCAGCTCAGCCCGCCCTGGGGGGAGGGGCTAGCATGGCATGTGGTGCTGGGTATCGAACTGTGGTCCCTGAGAGGCGCTTTAGAGCGCTGAGCTATCTTGCCAGCCCTTTATCTCTTTAAGGTCTTCACTTTCTCCCTTATAAAGAGGAAACACACATGGTGCTAGACACTGATTGCCCAGGACTGTACATAACCGCTTGGTCAGGGGAGAATGTGCTCTGTTTGCCTCCACTCCAGAAACACAACAATGTGTTGTTGTTTTTTTTCAAAGTAGAAGTAGATTTCCCCCATTATACAAGTCATATATTTACAGTCAGGTATGTCAAATGTTACATATACATATAAAGTAGAAAGGAAAAAAATCACACATAACCCTGTTTCACAAAGATAACTGCTATAAAATGTTCTTTCAGACCTTTGCTATATACAAATACATATGTTACAATGGAGCCTGCTGGGGACAGCACACAGATCTCTTAAAATGAAATCAGACAAACAAAACAGTAGGTAGTTCCAGTCTGGGATTTGGGGGAAAGATCTATAAAGAATTCATTCCACATTACATGAATTAGGTTGAACTACGTGAAACTATTTCATTATCTTTGACCTACAAAGTCGTTTCATATGGTTCAAGCTAATGTGTATGAATATCAGAACTGACAGACTCAAAAAAAAAAAAAAGAACTGAAAGACTGTCTCAAAGACTTTCAAGTCTATTTAACTGTGTATGTAAGAAAAAAGGACCAGAGAAAAGTGCCGCACCTGAGGTTATATAGCACATTATCACCAGTCAGGGGCTGGTTCTCCTACTCAACCACCTACCTTGCCTATCACACTGCATCTTTCAACATAATAGTCACCTAGATACGATCATAATCTTATGGAAGCAGATGTCAGCTCCTCACAGAATTCAAAGTAAAAAAGCTGCTCTAGAGGTAGTGAAAACCTCATGACTGCCAATGCAGCTGAGAAGGGATGCAGTGCAAGAGACACACAGGCCACGGAGTTAGTAAGAATTAACATTCAGGGCCTGCATGTGTATGGGCTCCTTACGTGCTAAGAAGGGCCGTAGGCACATTTTAAGTGGTGATACATTTTTGTAATACTTGAAAAATCAAGATAATTGTAAATTCTTTTTCTTTAAAAAAATCCATAGAATAGTGTAGGCTTCAGATCTGGATTCACACCTGTGTGGCACTGAGTTTTGAAAAGCTCAAGGCAAGGAAACCAGAGCTCAAATGCATCCCCTGGCACTCGCCCTACTTTCTATACAGGGAAATAAAATCACAGTTGCGAAACATGTTTTTAAAATGTGAATAAATAACATTATTCAGATTTCCCATCTGTGATACAAGATAATGTCCTCTTTGCTGAAATTGAAAAAAAAAAAAAAGTGTCCCCGGAGTTCTTCCTGTTTCATTTCCCTCTGCTACTACTTCCCCTTTTCTTGGTTTAACCCCCAACTGCCAGTACCATAGACACTGGACTAGTCATTGTTCGTTATCTTTTCATACTTCTATGTAATTTGTTCATGAGCTCCCACTGTTTACAAAGTCTGTCTTTGCTTCTAAAAAGCCTTATCCACAAGGTCCAGGTCTAACCTCCCTTCGCACTGTTTCTTGTTGGTTTTAGAGACCCTGAGGTCTGATGTGATCCGTAGTAGAGTTCTGGAAGCCGCAGCTGCCAGTCTTCAAGTGCCTTGATCGTCTACCATCCCTGACTGCCTGGCTTCAGATCATAGACACACGGTTCTTGATGTACACATGATAAGGGTCACTACGCTTATCCACTTTTCGGGAGCGAGTGTATCCCAGGATGAGGCTGCCCACGGTGACAGCAAACAGGAACATGACGAAGAGAACATACATGTAGGAATTGTCATCACGGCCAGGGAGGCTGGCCCGCTGCTCTTCAGTCTGGTTGACTTGCCCTGGTCCTAGCTGTGGTCCTGGCCGGCACAGCAAATTACTGTGAAGAGTAGCATTTAGGGCCTTCAACACAGCATGCAGGCTTTCATACCATGTTTCAGTCCTGTTGGTAGTCTCCATAGCAACAAAAATCAGACAAGAGAAGAGCTGCAGGATTCTCTGCTGGCAAGAAGAAAGAGAGAGAGGATAAATTCAGGTGTCTGGAGCTTGAGTGACCTCCCCACTTATCAGACCCCTGCTAGAATGTCAACATCACAGCTGATTCCTACTACTTGTTTGTCTGTTTTCCACAGCAGACCTCAACCTCAGTGAAGGCAAAGACTACCTCTGTTTTGCTCACTGCTACACGTAAGCACTGGTGACAGCTCTCCCTAAGTCATCATGCCTGTAATCTCAGCACTTGGGAGGCTGAGGCAGGAGAAGCACAACTTCAAGCCCAGCATGAGTAATTTAGTGACCTAGTGAGACAGTGCCTCAAAATAAAAAAATTGAAAGGACTGAAGCTATAGCTTCATGAAAAGGCTCTGGGTTCAATCTCCAGTCCTGCGAAAATAAAAAATAAGTAAGTAAACAAGTATGGAATAAAGTTTTCCCTTACCATTGTAATGCACATTAACTCTTTTCTTTGGATACTGTGAGTTACTAAACTTTAGGAAAATGGGCCTTAGGTATTATTTAAGCTAATGCATTCTGTTTTATGCACAGAGAAATTAAAGCCCAGAGGAATAAGTAGCTTGCCCACAATCACAGAGAATGCTGGAGGTACAGACAAAATAGTTCTGTTCTCTGATGGCCAGCCTAGAGCTCTTTCTGCCATAATTCCAATCTAAGTAGGACTGTGTGGTACCATTAGAAGACATTTGACAGAACTTCCCTTCAGGCTATAAGTCCCTGTAACTCATTTGTAGAACCCTTGTCTAGCATGTATGAATGACATTCTCAGTACATTCACACTAGCACCACCAAAAACAAAAATGGGAAAGAGAGAGAGAGTCAGAGAGAGAATAAAAACAAAACAGAACAACCCCTCCTTTTATCATTTAAGGAAGGTGGCTTCACTCTCGTCTAACTAGAATCACAGGCTGGCTCATTTGACCTCTTAAGTATCCTAGGCTCCAAACACTTTAATTAGTTATAACTCTTTGAGGGAAATTCTGCTGGCAAGGGATGGCTGAGAAGGCAGAGAAAGCTTGATGAGTGCAGCTGACACTGGAGAAGAGAACAGTTGAGCCCAGGACAGGGAGTAGGAGGGGCACAAAGTCTGGCTTGAGATTTACCTGCTCTTGGCGGCAGACACCTCAATGCCCTGCCTTTGGAAACCAAGTGACAATGTACTTGGCATTTAATAGGTGATGATAAACGCTCCATTTGTTTATTTATTTATTTATTTAGTGGAACGGGGGATTGAACTTAGGCCCTTGTGCTTGCTGGGGAAACACTTATTCCACTGAGCCATCTCTCTAGCCCCCTCTCAAGGATTCTTAAAACATACAAAGACAGCTTGCATTCTTGACTCTGAAAAAAACATGTCATTCCCATTCATCAAGGCTCCACACCTACTTCTGTCAGGGAGTCTTTATCCAGTGCTCCCCATCCCTCAGTGACAAGCTGATTATCTAAGCCTTCCCTTCCCCTAGCACTTATACATTATACACTTATACATAGGCAGTGTGTGGCTGTATATATATATATATATACATATATATAGCATCAGACCACATACTCTTGATCAGTAAGGCTATATCTCTCCCCTAAGTCTGGAGACTATTCTTTCTCAAAGGTATTTTACCCCAAGAGTGGTGGGGTACTCTCCTTTCCCAGAAGACTGCCCTTAGACTGGATGTTATTCTTCTGTCTAAACTCTACTTTCAGGACTCCTCTACCAGCCAAACATTCATAATTCACCATCTGGTTTCAAAGTCCTCCTTCATGTAGGTACAATTGTCAACAACCAAAGTTAACAATGATTATTAACTATGAAGTCTCTCTCCCAAGAAAAGACGAGAGTTCTCGATGTGATAAATATGAGTGGCTCTATAATTGTAGAAGGTAGGGGAAGAATCCAAATAATACTGCAGGCCCCAAGGATTGGCCCACATTTCATACAAGGCCTTTGGGGCCCCTGCCATCTAGTACTATACAGGATACAGGTTCTCATCTATTCCTTCTCTTGTATGGCAAGAAATATGTCTTTCCTGACATAGGCAATGGCAAGTAGGAACATCACAATGAAATGCATGACTCAGTAAATCACATGGCCAGTCATCACTTACCAGTGCTGGGAACTTGGAGAGCCTCAAACCGAGTCCTTATACTTAGGGGATCATAATCTAAGTTGATGCAGTGTACAAGCCAGAGCTACTGAGCCTTAAAGAAATGATGAGGGATCTGGGAGATGGCTCAGTGGAATAAGCGCTTCCCTGTCAAGCGCAAGGGCCTGAGTTCAATCCCCAGTTCCACAAAAAAAAAAAAAAAGAAAGAAAGAAAGAAACGAAGTCATGAATTCTGTTCAGGGGTCAGAGAATGTTCACAAGGAAGGCATCTAAATTAGACATTCAAAATTTTTAGGAGATAGAGAATGAAAGAGATGAACAAAGATAGGTCAGTAAGAAAGCACATGAGTCAATGTATAGCTCATGCCTGTGATCCAGTACTCTGGAGGCTAAGGCAGGAGGATCACCAGCCTGGGCTACATAGTAAGTTCAAGGCCAGCCTGGACTGTAAAGAACA
>PVKA01042074.1:0-17689 GCA_004027165.1 Ctenomys sociabilis
AAAGAAATGGACAGATTACTAGAAAGATACAAAATCAGGATATAACATCTCTCAATAACCCAATAAAAGCCAATGAAATATGAAATAATAAAAAAAAAAAACTACCGACAAATAAAAGTCCAGGTCCTAGTGGATTCACAGCTGAATTCTACAAGAAGTTTATGGAAGACATAATCCCTATACTCCTCAAACCTTTCAATGAAATTAAAAAGGAAGCAATCCTCCCAAAATCACTCCTGGAGGCAAGTATTACACTGAAATGAAAACCAGGAAAAGATACAACTAAAAAACAGAACTACAGGCCAATCTCCCTCATGAACATAGATGCAAAAATCCTCAATAAAATCCTAGCAAACAATACAGCAAATCATCAAGAAGATTATATACCATGTCTAGGTAGGATTCATTCCAGGAACACAACAGGGATGGTTCAATATTCAAAACCTATAAATGTAATACACTATATCAATAGAGCCGAATCTAAAAACCATACGATCATCTCAATTGATGCAGAAAAGGCTTCTGACAAAGTCCAACACTCATTCATGTTAAAGTCCTACAGAAAATTGGAACAGATGGCCTCTACTTCAATCTGACAAAAGCCATTTATGACCACCCAATGGCTAATATAATTCTTTTTTTTCTTTTTTCCTTTTTTTTTTTTTTTTTTTGGCAGAACTGGGGATTGAACTCAGGCCTTTGCACTTGCCAGGTAAGTGGTTATTCCACTGAGCCATCTCTCGGGCCCTACTAATATAATTCTAAATGGGGAAAAACTGAAAGTTTTTACTCTCAGATCTGGTACAAGACAAAGATGTCCTCTATCATCCCTCCTAGTCAATATATTTCTGGAACCATTAGCTACAGCCATTAGACAAGAGAGACAATAAAAGGAATAAGAATAGGAAAAGAAGTTAAATTATCATTATTTGCAGATGACATGATACTTTACTTGGAAGACCCAACAAACTCCACCAAGAAGCTCCTAGAATTAATACACAAATTCAGTAGCATAGCGGGACACAAAGTCAATAGCATTCCTCTACAGAGATAACAAACACAGAGAGGGAAATTAGAGAAACAATACATTTTCCAATAGCATCAAAGAAAATCAAATACCTTGGAATTAATCTAACTAAGGAAGAAAATGATCATTTCAAGGAAAATTATAGTACTCTCAAAAAAGAGATTGTACAGGATTTCAGAAAATGGAAAGATATTCCCTGCTCCTGGATAGGAAGAACCAACATTGTGAAGATGGCCATACTTTCAAAATTGCTGTACCAATTTAATTCAATCCCTATCAAACTACTACCAACATACTTTACAGACCTAGAGAAATCATTCCTAAAATTTACTTGGAACCAGTAAAGACCTATAATAGCAAAGGTAATCCTGGACAACAAAGACAAGGCAGGAGGCATTACAATTCCTGACTTGAAATTATACAAGGCTACTGTGATAAAATCAGCATGGTACTGGCAACAAAATAAACCTGAGGATCAATAGAATAGATTAGAAGATGTAGAAGCCTCTATGAACACACTCAGGCACCTTACCTTTGACAAAGGGGCCAAACATGCTCACTGGGAAAAAAATAGCCTATTTAACAAATGGTGCTGGAAAAACTGGCTCTCTGCATGCCAAAAACTAAAACTTGACCCAGTGCCATCACCATGTACTAAACTAAAGTCAGAATAAAGATCTAAACATTAAAACAGAAACACTCAATCTGGAAGAGAAAGTAGGAGGAACTCTTGAAGACACAAGGGTAAGCAAAGAGTTCATGAACAAAAATCAAATCACACAGGTAACACTTGAAAGAATTCACAACTCCTCCTCTTATTGAGAAGTTTTTGCATGTCAAAAGAAATTCCCAACAAAAAACACAACCCACAAATCTGGAGAAAATCTTGACAAATAAGCACTCAGACAAAGGTCTGCTCGCTAGAATTTATAAAGAACTAAAAAACATTAGGGCCCCTAAATTTAAAGACCTAATCCAGAAATGGGCATGCTGGGCTGTGGAAATAGCTCAGGGACTGGGCTTATTCAGTGGAATAAGCGCTTCCTCAGCAAAGCACAAAGGCCTGAATTCAATCCCCGGTTCTGCAAAAAAAAAAAAGAAAGAAAAATAGCTCAGTAGAATAAGTGCCTGCCTGCCAAATGCAAGGTCTCGAGTTCAATCACTGGTTCTACCAAAAATAAATAAATAGATTAAATAAAATGGTCCTTCCTAGGATGTATTGGAAGGGATTTTCTCCTTCCTTGATATTTACCAAGCTCTTGAGTGGGCATAGGCTTTGCTGTAACATCCGCTGAGCCATCAGAGTATGGACTAACCAAAAATGTCCCATGTCCTGTAATATGTATGAGCCCACAGATTGATTGGCATTTGTGAGAGGACCCATGGTAAGAAATATCCCAAATGGCTTTCCGCATATCTCCAGGTTAGCAATTTAGCACTTCTACTAGGGTGAGAAACACTTCCCACCCCCATAGACCATGCCCATGTTGAGCAATAACTAAAACATCCACACTTGTGTCTAAAAGCTCTTTTAAGTGTTTTTCCTTCAATAATCAATTCCATCTAGGGATGATCTTGTTTAATCTGTTGAACCTAATACATATCAGAGGACCAAAAAACCTTGGATCTCCTTTCCTTATTTATAGATTTTATAATTTTAGTTAAGGGAAGAATGACCAATTGAGCAATATGAGAATCTGGCATGATTTGAACAGTGTTTTAAATAGATTGAGCCAAACATTGATTTCCCCTGTATAGTCAGTGTCAAAGATACCAGGCAATAGCTGGAGATCTTTTGTTTTTATGTATTTGTTTGTTTGTTTGTTTGTTTGATATAGGATCTTGTTACACAGCTCAGACTCAGAGCGATCCTCCTGTCTCAGCCTCCCCAGTGCTGAGATTACAGGTGTGCACCACCATGCCCAGTTTTGGGGCCAGCATGGCATGTGGTAGCAGGGACTGAGCCTCAGTCCTTGCACTTGCCAGGCAGGCACTTAGGCAGCCCAGCTATCTCTCCAGCTCCTGGGGACCTTTTAAAGTTAGACTGCTGGGCTAGGGAGACAAATTGGTGGTCTAAGTGCCCGCCTGGCAAGTGTAAGGGCCAAGGTTCTCGCCTGGATTCCACATGCCGTGCCAGCCCCAGAACCCTGAACACACTGCACTGGCCACTGAACCCGGGCACGGGGGTGCATGCCTGTAATCCCAGTGCTGGGGAGGCTGACATAAGAGAAACACTATGAGTCCGAGCTGCACAGCAACACCCTGTACCAAATAAATAAAGATTAAAATAAATAAATAAATGAGACTGCTGCGGCCTAGCAGGGGACTCGCTGTTCCATGGGGCAAAGGCACTACTTGCCCAATGACACCCTCATCTGCACCTTGCACAGACAGCAGGTTTTGTAAGAAGAGGTAATGGCTACACTGCCCTCATGGGTGCAGCAGACAACTCTGGGCAAAGTGTCCCCACCTCCACAGCTCAAACAGGGGACCCTGTGCCCTTTCCTTTCTCTCGTTTGTGGGTGAACCACGGGCGTGACAGCTGCTGCCAAGACAGCCCCGGCACATGGGGCCAACGTGCAATCATCTCAGCCAGGGCAGCCTTTCGTGTGGGCTGGCAAAGCCTCCTTATGCCACTTATTTGCATATTCAAAGGCCAACCACTGAACTATTGACTTGCTAGCCTCTGTGCTGCGTATCCTCCCACTCCCCTGTAACAAGCATGCTGAAAAATCTCGAAAAGGCTCATCAGGACCATAATGAATGGACAATCCCAATTTGTGACGCTCTTTCTTGGGCAACTAATGTTCTGTTCAGAAAGTCCTTGCCTGTGCCTCGGTCTCAAAGAGGTCATGTTATCTAACATAGAGGTCTATGTCATCTCACAGATTGATTCTATTCCAATATTTAGATCTTTGACCTAATTTTATTTTAAGTCAGTACATGGCCAGTGTCCCACATACCCTTTGCTAAAGTTTTTTGTTTTTGTTTGGGTTTTTTTTTGGGGGGGTCAGAACTGGGGATCGAACTCAGGCCCTTGTGCTTGCCAGGGAAGCACTTATTCTACTGAGCCATCTCCCCAGCCCCTTGCTAAAGTTTTCATCTTTCCTCCATCAAACATTTTTTGGTTCCTTTGTTAAACACTGGGCTGTTTTTGCACCCTCTGTCCTCTGTTCTGTTCCATTAATCTGTATGACTTTTTTTTTTTTGGCGAAACCGGGGTTTGAACTCAACCCTTTGCATTTGCTAGGGAAGAGCTTATTCTACTGAGCCATCTTCCAGGCCCCCCATGTATGACTTTTAATGAAAGTGAAATAATGTTTTTACCACTAGTTTTTTTGTTGTTTTTCTGTGTTTTAGGGAAGGGTCTACAGGGTATTCAGGGTCTCACTACTAGATCAGACTCATAGCGATTCTCCCATTTACAGCCTCCCAAGTGCTGGGATTATAGGGGTACACACCACACCCAATCTCAATTGCTATCTCAACACACCCTGGGGCAGTACCAGTAGGCAGGCCTGGGGATCAAACCCCTGGCCCCAGCACCTGCTTGCAGGTGCTTTAATCCGCTGAGCCATTTGGCTGGCCCTACCACTGTAGTTTTGTAAAACAACTTAAAATTGTAGACTGTGCCGCTACTGCTTTGCTCTTCCTTTCTAGGATGGCTTTTGCTATTCTGGGTCCCTTCAGTTGCTTACAAATTTTAGGATTGTTTTCTCTGGTTCTATGAGGAATGCTTTTGCTATTTTCATTGGTATTGCATTAAGTCCGTACAGCACTTCCGGTGGTGTACTCATTATGACATATTGGTTCTGCCTATCCAGGAACAGGGAACATCTTTCTATTTTCTGATGTCCTCTTCAATCTCTTTTACAGAGCAGTGTAGTTTTCACTATAGAGACTCTTCACTTCCTCAGACATGTTAATTTCTAAGAATTTAATTTTTTTTGATGCTGTTGTGTAGTGTCTTCCTCATTTCTTTCTTAGTGAGTTCATCACTGGTACAGGAACGCTACTGATATTTGTGTACTGATTTTGTGCTGAATTTATCAGTTCTAGGAGAATTTTGGTGGACTTTAAGTGTCTTAAGGGACTCTCTCATCTGCAAATGATGACCATTTGTGATCCTTCTTTCTGTACCTAGGCCCCTCTCATGTTGTTTGCCTACTTTATCTGGTTAATGTCTCTAGTACTATATTGAAAAAGAGAGCTGGTGAGATAGCTCATCGGACTAAGTGCCTCCATTGATAAGTACCAGGGACCAGGGTTCGATCTCCAATCCTGAATGCCACACCAGCCCCACCCCTGGGTCCAGCCATGGTGGCACATGCCCGTAATCCCAGTGCTGGGGAGGCTGAAAACAGGAGGATCACTTATAAGTCCAAGCTATGCAGTGAGACCCTGAACCAAATACATAATTGAAAAAACAAAAAAGAATAAAAAAAGAGTGCTGACAGTGGACAGCTCTGTCTTTTTTTCTCATTTTAAAAAGAAAGTCTGCACTCAGGAGGCTAAGACAGGAGAATCACTGCAAGTTTGAGACCAGTATAGGCTACAAAGTGAGCTCAAGGCCAGCTAAACTACATAGCAAGACCTTGTCTCAAAAAAGACAGAAAAGGGGGGGGGCAGGGAAATGGCTCAGTGGAATATGCACTTTCCTGGAAAGCGCAAAGGCCTGAGTTCAATCTCCAGTTCCACCAAAAAAAAGTAATAAAGCTTCCAGTTTTTCCCCCTTTTAATATGATGTGGCAAGGGCTGGGGAGATGGCTCAGTGGAATAAGTGCTTCCCTGGTAAGCATAAGGGCTTGAGTTCAATCTCTGGTTCTGCAAAAAAAAAAATAATAATAATAATAATAACAGAAAAAATATGATGTGGCATTAGGTTTGTCATAAAAGACTTTATGGGATACAGTCCTTTTGTACCTATTTTGGTAATTTTTTTAATATGAATGGTCATTGAATTTTGCCAAAAGTCTTTTCTTCATCTGTTAAGATAATCATATGATAAACATATGCATACACATGTTTACATCAGCACAATTCACAATAACTAAGTCTTAGTGGCATCTCATATAAACCAACAGATGAACGGATAAAGAAAATGTGGCATTTATATACAATAGAGTACCACTCTGCTGTCAAAAGGGATACAAGTGAGGCGTTTGAAAAAAAGTAGATGTGCCCTTGAGACCATAAAACAGACACACAAGCTTTAGCATTGCATGATTTTGTTACACATAAGGAAAATAAAAGGTAACAGGAAACAGGTATTTTGCATGCGAGAAAGGGAACAAAGGAATGGAGAGAAAGGGAGGAAGGGATGTAACAAGGATGAAGACGTGTTATTTCCAGGCACCAACTCCTGTTGGTGTGTGTAACTGTCATTACTGCAAACATGTACTGACAAAAATTAAAATAAAGAAGACAAGACAGAGCAAAACCTGGCTTAGGCTACGGCTGTCAGTCCCTAGTTTGGATCAGTGGAAGCACATGCACTGACCCTCAGAGTCTCCTGAAATGTGCAGGAAGGCATGGGAAGAACCTCACACCTTGGGCACCCACAGGAAGGGGTCCCTGCCCTAAGCCCCAACCCCACATTCCTCCAATCTCCATTCCCCCATTCCTGGGTCCCACATCCAGCATACTCTCAAACTTTCCAGGAGGCAGAGAGTGGAGAAGAAGAAATGATGACAAGAGTTAGAATGCAGAAATCTGAGGACAGGTGGAGCTCTCTCCAGACTGGAAAAAAGAACTGCACTTACACATCCCACAGGTTGGTATCCGTGACACCCACTGCCTGTCAGCTTGTTGGAAGGACTCACTTCAGGCATTCTGTTTTCTCGGGGTTGGCCTTGCCTTAGTCCCACACGTGCAGTCAATACCCAGCTTCAACTACTTCCCATACCACCCCAGCACAAGTAGGGTGGATCACCTGGGCTGGGACATGCCCTTTGTCCAGTTAGATCACAGCTGCAGGGCGTTTGACAGGGGCTGGGCTGGGCAAAATGTTCTGGCCTGCAGAAAAAAGAGAGAAGTGAATGGATGGGATGGGGAGGAGTCACCTACAGCATCCCATATTCTCTAGCCAACTTTCTAGATTCAGAAAGTGGAGATAGATGGTTGCTTCTGGGTCCCTCAGCCATCTTTTGTATCCTTGGCCTGAAGACCTCTGCTGGATCCGCACCAAGAACCAAGGACCAAGGCAACCTTCACGAGCCCCACCCCCACAGAGAACCTTGGGGGACCAGCCCTCAAAAGCCCCACCCCATGACAAGGGCCACCTTCCCAAACCCCAACCCTACGAGAGGCCCCAACCCATAAACTGGGCCCTACAAATCCCACACCTTCAGCAGAACCCCGCCCCTACTCCCCGCCCACAGGGCCCGCCCTCGAAAGCCCCCCCCATAACAGGGCCTGACCCACAAGGACCTACTCCCACAAGCCCCGCCTCCATGCTATACCCGCCCCTCCGCCCCGCCCCCCGCCAAAGACCCTTTCCCTGATTGGCCCTTGATGCTGTCACTTCAGGAGGGTTCAGGTTGTCATGGTGGCGCTCATCTTTTCCGGTCAAAATCTGGCGTGGCAGCACGGGCAGACAGCCCTGAACTTTTCTGGCCCTCTCCATCATGGCGGCGCCCTGCCTCTCTTTCCCGCCATAGACTGTCATGGTGACGCCCTAATTAACCACTTCCGGACTTAGCCTGCTGTGTTAGCGGGGCGGCTTCCACTACACCGGCTATCATGGCGGAGCGCAGCGCTCGCCGGAAGTATCCTAGCGGAAATGGGGCGGGGCCTCCTCCCGGAAGCGAGCCCCTGGCTGGGGAAAGATGGCTGCGGTGGGGAATGCTGTGCCTTGTGGGGCCCGGCCTGGGTGGGCCCGGCCTGGCGGGCAGCCCAGGCCCGGGCCGCAGCCGCGTGCCCTGCTTGCCGCCGGCCCGGCCCTCATAGCGAGCGGCGACGAGCTGGTGGCCGCCGTGTGGCCGTACCGGCGGCTGGCGCTTCTGCGGCGCCTCACCGTGCTGCCTTTCGCCGGGCTCCTGTACCCGGCCTGGCTGGGCGCTGCGGCCGCCGGCTGCTGGGGTTGGGGAAGCAGCTGGGCCCAGATCCCCGAGGCCGCGCTGCTGGTACTCGCCACCATCTGCCTCGCGCACGCGCTCACCGTTCTGTCAGGGCACTGGTCCGTGCACGCGCACTGCGCGCTCACTTGCACCCCGGTAAGTGCATGCTCACGAGCCCGACCCCTGATAGCATCCGGCCTCTGCGCGGGTCCCTAGTACGTCCAGAGCCTCCCGTCCACTAGGCCTGGGTTCGCAGCGGCCCCTTCCCCTCTGCCTTTAGGCTCAGAATTTGTCCCGACCGCGATATGGGTTCCTCTGCTCCTGTCTCTGTAATTCCTTCCTGGTGTGGTCATTTAGGGTCACTAAGCCTGATGTCTGTAAAAGGCTAAGCGCACAGCCTAGCACGGGTTGCTATCTGACAGGATGTGGCAATGCTGATTCTTGAGCAGCAAGTATTCTGTGCTTTCCTTGGAAATGGCCCTGCCCTCCACCCCAGTGCCTCCTACCTCGGTTTGCAAAGTGTGAGGTATCCCTGTGGGATGAATTCCCCACCTATGAAGTCTGATCCTAGGACCAAGTCCTGCTGTCCAGGGCTCAGCCTCCCTTCTATGCTAGACCAAAGGGGCACAAAATGCAGGTAGCCCTGAGCTTACGATAAACAGAAGCTCTTTATGAGTGACATAACAGCTCACATCCTTCTGTAAGATGAGCATGGTGACTGTGAGATCAGGGTACACTAGGCAGCGTGTGTAACCCACAGTCGGGGTTCTGAGTGAATGGGTGCTACAACGGAAGGCGGTTTTTGATATAGAGCTGAAGTCAACCAGCAGGTGACATGTAATAGGTCAGAGGGACCCATTACAGAGGGTTGCTGGAGGTATACCCAAAGGTTGAGGTATACCTCCAGCAACCCTCTGTCCTAATCCTAGGCATGGACTGGCTTCAAGGAAAGAGACAGGGGACAGCACCAGGACTGCAGGAAAGACAGAGCCCCCTACCCCACCCCCAGCTTCAAACGCAATTTGAGTCCTCATTCTGTCCCCCAGTAAGACATCCCATGGGAGCGCTAGAATTTCTGGGCTTGGTGATTCTGGTTAGTACAGTGGAAGACCCCAGCAAGGGACAAATAAAGGAAGCTGGGGACCTTGGAAGTGGTCCCACAAGACTTCCAGCCTCCTGCTGGTCCACAGCTGAATTTCCCCTCCAGGGATGGCCCTTCCTCAGCAGGAAGAACTGAGAGTCACGTTAGGAGAGGCTGATCTGAGCTTGCCTCTGCACTTCTACTGTCTGGGTTTCAATTTCAACCTCTGTAAAGTGAGAGCTGTAACACCTAACCTGGTGTCACTGCAAGCAGCAGCTGAAGTGACATCCAAAAAGCAACCACCCTGAGTCCAGCACCACTTCTGTGCCTGATGCTTTTCTCCTGTGGCTGTCTTGGAGTTCATTGCTTGATGTTTGTTGCTGTTCTCTGCCAACCTTGCTGGCCCTTGGACCTCCTGGGGCATGGCAGGCGGTTAGGGTCATCCCTGTGCTGCTCCCTGTCTCCTCCTCGCCTCTAACCATCCCAGGGTCTGGCAGAGCAGCTGGGAGTGGATACCACTCAGAACTGAGCGAGCGCTTCCTGTGTCTTAGGTAGCAGCAGTGGACAGTGGGCAAAGTCTGCCACCTTTGTAGTATTAACGAGAGGAAATTGCCATTCAGCAGTTTATACGACAGAGTGATAACAGATCCAAGGGAACTGTAGATGGGACAACAGGGAAGGGCGCCTTAGAAGGTGACATTAAGCAGAGGCCAGAAGCACCCGGGAGCATATTCCAGTCTGACCAGCAAGGAGGGAGGAGGATAGCAAAAGCAGGTGCACTGTGACCTCAAAAACTTGAGTATGCACTAGGTGCTTGTCACTTCCCATTTAAATTTGTGTCACCAGATCCCTGGGTGTCAGGTGCTATCCATTATCCCAGCTTTTTACTACTGACCAGAGGCACCGTGAGGTGGTGTCTCGTCCTAGGAACAACTTGGGGATTGGCCAGGCCAACACTGGCGCGCATGGCATGTTCCGAAATTGCCTATGGAACTGCCACCCCCACTTTCCCACGGGGTCGTGGACCCATAAGCTGCGATGGCCTGGTGATGGTGCTTTGCCTGTCTGGCAGGAGTACAACCCCAGCAAGGCGACTTTCGTGAAGGTGGTGCCCACCCCCAACAATGGCTCCACCGAGCTTGTGGCCCTGCACCGAGATGAGGTAGGTATTGATGCCGGGAGACCCCAGAGCAAGGACTTAGGAGGTTCCTGGGCACTGCCACAAGCACGCCTCACCCCACAGGGCGAAGACGGGCTAGAGGTCCTGTCATTCGAATTCCAGAAGATCAAATATTCCTACGATGCCCTGGAAAAGAAGCAGTTCCTTCCTGTGGCCTTCCCTGTGGGAAACGCTTTCTCCTTCTACCAGAGTCACAGGGGGTTTCAGGAGGACTCAGAGATCCGGGCCGCTGAGAAGAAATTTGGGAGCAACAAGTGAGTCCCTGGTGGCCTCCAGCCCCTTCCAAGTTTCTGCTCTGCTCCTGCTTCAGGTTACCTCAGAAGTGGGCGGGGCCTGCCTTGAGCCAGGGGTGCCCAAGGATCAGGGTTCCAGTGGAGGAGCCTGTGTCCCCAACACAGCCTGCCCCCACCTCTCACCAGTCAGCTCTCTGATTCCCAACTCATTGCTTCATTCTTAAATTCCTTGTTTAAACTTCCACTCTCTGTTGTGCTCCTAAGTTTATGTCAGCTCTTTAGATATATCGATTGAGGCTGGGCGTGGTGACACACCCCCGTCATCCTAGCCCTCTGGAAGCTGATGCAGGAGAATTGCTCTGAGTTGGAAACCAACCTGGGCTATATAGCAAGAACCTGCCTCAACAAAAGAAAACCGTCATCCCCTAGTGGTAGAATATCATCACGGGATGATAGATAGTTGACTTGGTGCAATCCTCACCACTCAGAGGCGGGGGCAGAAAGATGTCAGGGTCAAGGCAAGCCTGCGAACCTTGGCAAGACCCTATTTCAAAACAAAAACCTGAGATGGGCTGGGTGCCAGGATACCTGTCAGCTGCATGAGGCCCTGGGCTCTGCAGCACAAGGGGAAGTATGCAGTGTGCTGGGGTAGTGGCAGGTGCCCCACACCCAACACCTCCGTGAGCGTGAGCTGAAATAGGGCCCTGTTTTAGTCACCATGACTGTGGTCCTCAACCTGGAAACCCACAGAGCTCCACAGAGACTCCTGACTGTTGCTTTTAGAAACTAAAAAAAGCATCTGCCATGGCTGTGGGTGTCACAGGGGATGTACAGGAAGCACCTCAGCCTGAGTTTGACTACCTGAATGGCCAGCTCATCTTTGCCACCCTCGCTCATGTACAGGGCCCTGGCAGAGTGTGGGCGGAGCTGTGTGTTGGCGGCTTCCATGACACTGGATCGTGCAGCTTTCCTGGCCCAAGGTGTCTGGGAATGTCCTGATTCAGGGGCACAGCGAGGACAGCCCTACTAGTTGGCTGATCCCTTAGACTGGGCTGACCCACACACTTGTGCCCTAGAAGACAGCTTTGGGCCCAGCTCTGAGGAGTCTGCGCTGTTAGCAGGACTTGTTTGGAATCCCCAGTTCTATTCCATGTGAGCTCAGCTCCACGTCCAGTTTCCCCAGCCAGTCTCACCTGCAACTCCAGAACCCCTCCTTAACCCCTTCCACTTGTGACCCCCATTGCAGCCACCAAGGCCTCAGAAGGGGGCCAGTATGGCCAGTGTCTGCTCCTGACATAGCCCCTATTGGGTAGAGCCCGCCTGCAGGAAAGCTCCCTGGGGCTTGCTACACCCATGCGGCAGTTTCCCCTAGAAGCCTGCAGGGGTGAGGGTGGGGCCTGCACCCCTGTAGCCCTGGTACAGCAACAGAGCATGCCTTGGTCTCTTACAGGGCTGAAATGGTGGTGCCTGACTTCTCTGAACTATTCAAGGAGAGGGCCACAGCCCCTTTCTTTGTGTTTCAGGTAAAGCAACAGCCTAGTCCTATGTCCCTTTTCCCTTCCTTGGGGCTATCACAGCCTGAACAAGCCTCTCCGCCCCCCCAAACCCCAAGCCGGTGGGGAGAATGGCTTCATGCCCTCGGCTGCATTCACAAGGCTTCTGGGGCTGGGCAGGGACAAGAACAAATCAGCGAGTATGCCATCCTGTCCCGCAGGTGTTCTGCGTGGGGCTCTGGTGCCTGGATGAGTACTGGTACTACAGTGTCTTCACGCTGTCCATGCTGGTGGCTTTTGAGGCATCCCTGGTGCAGCAGCAGATGCGGAACATGTCCGAGATCCGCAAGATGGGCAACAAGCCCCACATGATCCAGGTGCAGGCCAGCACACTGCAAGTTCAGGGGTGGGCTGGGCACGGGTACCATACTGATGCCGCCCCACCACACAGGTCTACCGGAGCCGCAAGTGGAGGCCAATCGCCAGTGATGAGATTGTGCCTGGAGACATCGTGTCCATCGGTGAGGCCCATTCTGCGCTGCGGGTCAGAGCCCTGCCTAGCGCCCCTGGCCAACCGCACTGCCCCTGCCCACAGGCCGCTCCCCGCAGGAGAACCTGGTGCCCTGCGACGTGCTGCTGCTCCGTGGCCGCTGCATTGTGGACGAGGCCATGCTCACAGGGGAGTCAGTGCCGCAGATGAAGGTGCGGGGATGGTAGTCACCTGCTGATGGCTCCAAGGACATGGAGAATATGGCCCAGGAGCCCCAGGTTCCCTCAGAAGCCACCGTCTCCATACAGTTTCTTTCTCCCCAGGAGCCGATTGAGGACCTCAGCCCAGACCGCATGCTGGACTTGCAGGCCGACTCCCGGCTCCATGTCATCTTTGGGGGTACCAAGGTGGTGCAGCACATTGCCCCACAAAAGGCCACCACAGGCCTGAAGCGTAGGTGCCTTAGAGCTGCCTGAGACGGATGCTTGGTCCCCTGGGCACCCCACGAGGTGATGATGCAGGTAACCCACCTTTTTCTCTCTCCAGCGGTCGACAATGGCTGTGTGGCCTACGTCCTTCGGACCGGATTCAACACCTCACAGGTATAACCCTTGGCTGGGCCCTGGCGGGTGGGCTCTGAGCTGGCAATGGGCCCATAGGTAGTGGCTGTCCCATCTCCAGAGCACCTGGCCTAGGACTTTGCCAGAGCCAGAGAGAAAGAGGGAGCCTGCTGTCCAGCACCCCTGCTGCCTGAGCTTCTTGGGGACCCTGGCTACCAAGCTAACTATTCCCACCCACCAGGGGTACCACACAAAGTGAACCCCAGTAATCAGTGTTTTGATACAGCCCAGTGGGGTGCTGCCAGGCTGCTGGCACTCCCTCTCACAGCTTAGCCACTGCCCAGCTCTGTGCCACTGCAGCCATGGTGTGGCTGGGGGAGGGGCCTTGTGGTTTTCAAGCAAGAGAATCCTGCACTAGCAGTCTCTGGGAAAGCAGTGTCCTCTTCTCAGGGTAGCCTCTCCCCACCCCTGCAGGGCAAGCTGCTGCGCACCATCCTCTTTGGAGTCAAGAGAGTGACCGCCAACAACCTGGAGACTTTCATCTTCATCCTTTTCCTCCTGGTCTTCGCCATTGCGGCCGCAGCTTACGTGTGGATCGAGGGTAAGAGCTATGGCCCTGCCCCATTTATCCAAGCCCTGGTCCTGTGGCCCCAGCCTGGCAGGCCCTGTCTCTGCAGGCACCAAGGACCCCAGCCGGAACCGCTACAAGCTCTTCTTGGAGTGCACCCTCATCCTCACCTCAGTTGTGCCCCCTGAGTTGCCCATCGAGCTGTCCCTGGCCGTCAACACCTCACTCATCGCCTTGGCCAAGCTTTGTGAGTAGGCCAGACTGGGCAGGGGTGTCATGCTTGGGGGCCAGCAGACCTCTGACCCCAGCTCCCACCCCAGACATGTACTGTACAGAGCCCTTCCGGATCCCCTTCGCCGGCAAGGTCGAGGTGTGCTGCTTTGACAAGACTGGGACTCTGACCAGCGACAGCCTGGTGGTGCGTGGCGTGGCTGGGCTGAGGTGAGCGGCAGGGACCCTGGGCCTCGGAGGTGCCCAGCAGAGGGGATCCTGGGAAGGCGAGCCCAGCCCAATCCTGCAGGTGAAGTCTGCTTAGCGGCCCTGCCCTCCGGGGACCCTCATTTCAGCCCTTGCCTCCAGCTTGCACCTGCCGTGCACCCCACATGCCGTTTGTAGTCTCTGGGGAGCCTGGGAGGCCAGCTTGGGGCTTGGGGACCCGCGCAGTAATCCCGGCCAGTGGTCCTTGCCTGGCCCACAGCCCCACATCCTTGCAGAGATGGGAAGGAGGTGACCCCCGTGTCCAGCATCCCTGTGGAGACACACCGGGCCCTGGCCTCGTGCCACTCCCTCATGCAGCTGGATGATGGCACCCTGGTGGGTGACCCCCTGGAGAAGGCCATGCTGACAGCCGTGGACTGGACACTGACCAAAGGTGAGAGGCTGGGCCGCCCCTACCAGCAGGTGGGCCCACCACGAGAACCCAGGGCCAACCTGTCCTCAGCAACCCCTAGGATTGGGACTCAGCCTCAGCAGACACCCACCTCAACAGACACCCACCTCAGCAGGCCCCGGGAGGCGGGAGCAGGGGTACGGGTGGTGGGCAGGGCCTGGCTGCCTCCAGAGTGAAGCCACTGAGGACTCGTGCTTATTTGTTTCCAGATGAGAAAGTATTCCCCCGAAGTATTAAAACTCAGGGGCTGAAAATTCACCAGCGCTTTCATTTTGCCAGTGCCCTAAAGCGAATGTCCGTGCTGGCCTCCTACGAGAAGCTGGGCTCCACCGACCTCTGCTACATCGCGGCCGTGAAGGGGGCCCCTGAAACCCTGCACTCCATGGTGAGCCGGCCTCGGCCCGGGGGCGGGGTGGGCGCAGGCAGTCACTGATGGTGCTGCCTTCCCTGTAGTTCGCCCAGTGCCCACCCGACTATCACCACATCCACACCGAGATCTCCCGGGAGGGTGCCCGTGTGCTGGCCCTGGGGTACAAGGAGCTGGGGCACCTCACCCACCAGCAGGTCAGTGGTACCATCCTCAGCCCAAGCCCTTGTCCTCCACAGGTCCCCTCCCCCGCCCCAGCCACAGATGCTTCTAGAACTTCTGGCAGGTGCAGAGCCAAGTCCTACCTGCAGCTTGGTCCCTGCCTCACTTCTGCACCCAGAGACCCCTGCTCCCCAGGATGCCAGCCCCAGCCTCCTCAGGATGGCCGTGTCTGAGGGCCTCCTCTGCACATGCCATCCCTTGGCCCTGTGCCCCATTGCTATCACCCCTCCTGGTGCCACACGCTCTCCCTGAGGATAGGGTTTCACCACATGGTGGTGCTACTGTGTGCTAGGAGGCATGAAGATCAGCCCCCTCTCCAGCCAGCAGAGAGGTGTAATGGGGTGCCTGTCCCCCCTGGCCCATGGGGCACACAGCAAAGTCTGGCAGGAGGAGGGGTACATGCTGAGGTACCCTGTCTGTCCACAGGCCCGGGAAGTCAAACGGGAGGCCCTGGAGTGCAGCCTCAAATTCGTTGGCTTCATTGTGGTCTCCTGCCCGCTCAAGGCCGACTCCAAGGCTGTGATCCGGGAGATCCAGAACGCATCCCATCGGGTAAGGGCAGGACGGGCAGGGACTGCAGGACAGCACCAGCCTCGTCATAGCAGAAGCACTTGCTGCCCCAGTGTGTGCTGCCTCCTCCCACGTCACCTCCAGGGTTCCAGTGTCTTGGGAGGCAGGGCCTTCACCCCAGTTCCTTGAAGATAAACACACACACACACACACACACACCCTACGTGCCCGCCAGAGAAGAAACTAAGGCTGGGGCCAGGGAAAGGGGGCAGCTATGGGCTTTCTCGGGGCCTCCCACAGCCCCCACACAAGGAGCTGTGATGGGCAGTCTCCAGCCTGGCGTCTGCCCTGCTGAGGCCTGCCCTACCCCCAAGGTGGTCATGATCACGGGGGACAACCCGCTTACCGCCTGCCATGTGGCGCAGGAGCTGCGCTTCATTGAGAAGGCTCACACGCTCATCCTGCAGCCCCCCTCGGAGAAGGGTGAGCCCGGGGCAGCTGGGGTTCCCTGGGGGTGGGGGTGATGGTCCATGGTCCCAGCCCCCCCTCCATGGTCCTGCCCCTCACCTCCACCCTTCAGATGAGTACTCGGCCTCATCCATCATCAGTCACTGGGTCGCTGATCTGTGGTTAGTCTGTGCAGATGCCGGTGGTCACCCAGCCTGGGTTTGGGGCACCTTCCCTGGTGGTACTCTTCCTGAGGCTGTGCCCAGCACACCCACACCATGCCACCCTGGGCGTCTTGTCTCCCCATAACCAGGCCAGGAAGCAGGCTGGGCCAGCTGTGGGCAGCTACTCTGTAGATAGAAGGGGCACACCACCTTCCCTGGCACTGAATGTCACCGTGGTGAGGGGTCCCCACCATGCAGGACCTGGCAAAGGGGTCCTAAGTAGGCCACAGGAAACCAAGGAATCTTGGGCTGTAGGGGGCAAGCATTCACAGGGCCAGATGGGGCAGAGGTAGGGACCCAGCAAGGCAGTGTCTGCAGCCTCACAGGCCAAGCTGGTGTAGCTACACGGCCAGGACCAGAGCCAGAGGAGGTTTGTGAGCCATCATGTCCACGCTGTATGCCCTGGCCAGGAGTGGTGGGGGAGGAGAGAGGAGGAGTGGGTCCTGGAGGACGGGTTGGGTCTGTGGGGTCTCTGTATGCACGGGCGAGGCTGTGGGCAGGTGTCCCTAAGAAGGCCCTGCACAGGACAGCAGCCAGCAGTCATCCCTGCCCTGTGCTGTCCGTAGGTGGCCCGTGCACATGGCACTCCATCGATGGCAGCATCGTGCTGCCCCTGACCCGGGGCTCCCCCAAGGTGCTGGCCCATGAGCATGCCCTGTGCCTCACCGGCGACGGCCTGGCCCACCTGCAGGCCAGCGACCCCCCGCAGCTGCTGCACCTCATCCCGCACGTGCAGGTGTTCGCCCGTGTGGCCCCCAAGCAGAAGGTGCGTGGGGGTCCAGGTCAGGGCTGGGCCTGGGGTCCCACTCGGCTGCTCAGCCCCTCCCCACCCACAGGAGTTCGTCATCACCAGCCTGAAGGAACTGGGTTACGTTACGCTCATGTGTGGGGACGGCACCAATGACGTGGGTGCGCTCAAGCATGCCGATGTGGGTGAGTTGGGGGGACACTGCCCCTGAGGGAGTGCCGGGGAAGGGAAGCCCCTGCAGGACACAAGCGTGTCAGCAGAGGCAAGCAGGCTCCAAACCCGGCAGCTGAGACAGCCCGTGGTCACAACCTTGAGCCAGACAGACTGGGTAGGAGACCTAAAGTAGCAGGCTGTGGCGGCGCACGCTGACGTCCCAGCACGTAGGCTAAGGGCGGAGTCACAAATTTGAATCTCACCTGGGAGGCGTAGCGCCCCAAAGAAGCACTACAGCATTTTTGTGCTGCACACGGAAAGCCTCACATTAGGCTTTAAACAGTCCGTGTCTGGCAACCAGGGTAGGTTTAGCTCCTCAAAAGCTGTGGCTTTTTGCCGGGCGAGGTGGCGCATGCCTGTAATCCCAGCACTCGGGAGG
>PVKA01042075.1:7621-17748 GCA_004027165.1 Ctenomys sociabilis
TTGCATAACTGGGGCTTGAACTCAGGCCCTTATACTTGCCAGCCCAGTGCTTACTCTACTGAGCTATCTCCCTGGTCCCAATCCTATTTATTCTGTTTTTTTTTTTTTGTTTTTTTTTTGGCAGAACCAGGGATTGAACTCAGGCCCTTGTGCTTGCCAAAGAAGCACTTATTTCACCGAACCATCTCCCCAGTCCTTAGAATATTTTTGTTTGTTTGTTTGTACTTATTCTTGTGATTGTTCCTGGTGCCATTTCTGTCTGCGAAGAAAGTCCTTGCCTATGCACATGACTTTAAAAGTTTTACCTATTTTATCCTCCAGTAGATTGTTTCTGTTTCAGCATTTTTTTTTTTTTTTTTGTCTTTTTGAGATAGAGTCTTGCTATACAGTTCAGGATCTCCTTGAACTTACTTTGTAATTTTGTTTTATTTTGAAGAGTGAAAACCAAGAACAAAAATCAGAAACAGGGTAACATACAACAATACATGTACTTTTAAAACAAGAGGAGCTGATTAACAACAGTTGTTGTATATTTTTTATCATCAAATCTGTTGCTCAGTTTAATAGATATAGTTATGTAAGATTGGACTTATGTTTGAATATTACCACTTGCCTTCAAGGAATCTTAAATTATTGTTCTTCTATATTTCTTCTGTTACCTTTTTAAAAACTATTTTAAAGAGTATTGTAATAACTGATATGATGTTAGAAATGGTACATATTTAGAAGACCAGGATGACAGGTGTTCAAGCATGTTTTTGTATTACACATTGCTATTCTCAATACTTAGTTCCCAGATATCAGCAGACAGAGTTAGTCAAGGTGAAAATTCTTCACATTAACTACTATTTGAAAAAAAAAAAAACTGATGGAAAATCTTAGTACAACCACCTTCGCCATACTGGATATATGCTTGCATATTCCCCTATCTTTTGTTCCTATCTTTTCTCCTTTCTCTCCTCTATGCTGTTTAATTTTTAAATTCCATTTCTGTCCATTTTACTGTATCTGTTATACTTTTCAGATTTTATTTCTTCTTTCAGTTCTTACACTAGGGAGACAATATGGTATTTATACATGTGGGTCTGGTTTATTTCACTTATGAGTATAGCCTATAGTTGCATCCACTTACGTATCAAAGCTTTGAGTTTGTCATTTTCTATAGATGAGTAATACTCGATTGTATAAATATACCACATCTTTTTCATCCATTCTTTAGGTGATGGACATTTTGGTTGCTTCCAAAATTTGGCTGCGAAAAACTGTGCTGTTATAAACATGGGTACACATATATCACTGTGATATGGTGTTTTCAGTTGTTTTGGGAAAATTCCCAGAAGAGGAATAGCTGGATTGAATGTGATTTCTAGTTTTAAGTTTTGAGGACTTCACACTGATTTCCATAGTGATTGTACTAGTCTACATTGCCACTAGCAGTGGAGAAGAGTTTCTTTTTTCCCACAGCCTCTCCAGAAAGATGTTAGCTGATTTCTTTATGATAGTCATTATTTATGGGATGAGATGGTATTGCAGCATTACCTTAATTTTCATTTCTCGAATGGCCAGAGATGTGGAACATTTTTTCAGGTATTTATTTGCCTCTTGTATTTATTTCTCTGCAAAGTGTATATTCATCTCAGAGGCCCGATTTCTGGATTGCTTCTTTAAATTTGGGGGCTCTAATTTTTGTTTTAGTTCTTTATATATCCTAGATAGAAGACCTTTGTCAAAAAAAAAAAAAGACCTTTGTTAGAGTGATTATTTGTTACTATTTTTCCAAATTTATGGGTTGTTTTTTAACTCTGTTGGTGATTTCTTTTTTTAAAAATTTGAATCAGTTTATTTTCTCTTTATTTTAACTTATTATTATGTTTATTGAAAATGAATAATAATTATACAGCAAATTAAAAATTATAGACAAATATTTTAATGTGAAAGATATAAGACCGGGGTCTGGGAGATGGCTCAGTAGAAGAAGTGCTTCCCTGGCAAGCACAAGAGCCTGAGTTCAATCCTTGGTTCAAAAAAAAAAAAAAAGATATAAGATGCAGGCAGAGTAAATTTTATTTTGTTTTACTTTTTTCTTAAAAATTTTACTTTTTTAAAGAAGATACAAATTAGAATTAAAACAAAAAATAGAAGTGATACAAAATTTCACATAAGAGTAATATGTATTTCACAGTATTCATTGCAATACATAGTGTTTTCTTCTAACCAGATATTCATAATACCAGATGTATGCATGTAAAATTAGAAGAAAAAAATAACAAATTAAGAGCAAAAGTACAAACAATTGGAAAAGGAGATGAAACAACTAAACATTTACTGCTTCTTTCCATATAACAGCAGAAATGCACAGTACAGCTGTCCAAACAACCCTGTTTACATACATAAATCTCTTTCCCCTGCTCCCTCTCTTGTCCTTTTCTTCAACTCAGTATCTCTTTCCTTTCAAATAAGTTTATTCCCTTTTCCCAATACCTATTGTAACCTTCAAATTCCATTTTTCTCTTTCAGGTTCTCACACTAAGGAGACAATATGATGTTTGCACATGCGGGTTTCATTTATTTCACTTAACAGTATATTCTTTAGTTGAATCCATTTACCAACAAAAGACTCAAATTTATTCTGCTTTACAGCTGAATAATACTGCAATTGTGTGAAAATGCATCTTCTTCTTTTTCTTTTTGTATTTTACAGTAGGGTCTACAGTGCGTCCAGGGTCACACTATTAGAATAGACTTTTAGTGATCCACTTGTTTACAGTCTCCCAAGAGCTGAGATTACAGGTGCACTCCACCATGCCCAGACTCAATTGTGGTCTCAGCACACCCCGGGGACAGAGACAGCATGGCAGGCCCATGCATAGAACCCCTGGTCCCTATATCTGCTTGAGCAGGCACTTTAATCTACTGAGCTATTTTTTTTTATTAATTTTATTGAGAAACAAATAACAATGACAGAGTTTCAAAACAGGTTACTGGGACAGTTACAGTAATTAATACATTGCATATTGTTGTGCTTGTAGCAGTTATTCATAGTACAATGTGTAGACATGATATCCTGTCCAAACACTATTAGTACAAATCTTTCTTCTCATTAAATTAAGAGAAAGTATCTGTATTTCTATCCTGTTTGTATATACAGATACAAAATGGTCCTTCAGGTGTATTCCCTTTATTTGTTTAGTTTTATCAGAGATGGGTATTCCCTTGTCATTTAAATATTATAGGTGCATGAATTCAGCAAAATAATCCAATATAGTCCAGTAGTCCATAATAGTAGTGGGTTATCCATAGGACTAGCAATGTCAGAAGTTTTTGACTTGAGCTTTTTACAGCTCAGCATATTAATATAGCCTTACTTTTTATACCTCGTTTTTATACTTCTCTGCTAGATGGTTAAGACTAAGACAAATATAACAAAAAATGTAACTTTTGTATGTGACACAGTCAGTCAAATCCTCCTGAATTTCAGGATTTACCCTGAAATCCTGTACTGAGGTTTGTACATCCTGTACGTCAGATATGTGGATGACTCTCAGCCATTGATTGATCAATTTGCTCTCTGTGAAAGCCTGACAAAATGTTTTTGAGAGAGTGAATTTTTGGAAAAATATTTCGCAAATGAATGCATAACATGAGATTAATAATAGGCTTAACATTGCATGACTGATCTATAAATAATATTAATAATAGGCTGCACTATAATATGACTGGTCTATACACTTCTCTTCATGTTTATTTTAGACAATTTTTATTGTCATATTAATAAAAATTGACTAAAATAAACATGAAGAAGAGATTATAGATCAGTTGTATAATAGTGCACTCTGTGCCAAAATCAAGAAATTTATTTTCATAGAATTAAAATTCTCAGAGTAGAATGGGGAGGCAATAAATATTAAAGATTTAAAATTTCTGAATTTAGTTAAAATTATAGCACCACATTCCCAAGACAATGAACCATTTGCACAAGAAATATGTATAAAATCATGCCAAGACACACAAAACTGAAATTGTCCAAAACTAATTTTAAATAAAAATCAGTAAAGCACATACAAAGAAAAAATATTAGCTACGGAAGAGCAAAATTAGAAAGCATCTTATTCCACATTAGAAAAAGAAGGGTAAATGGGTAAGGAACAAAACATATTTTTTTCAGAGGACTGAAGAAAAAAGATCTATGCTCATTGAATTTTATACTTAGCAAACATACCTTTGAAAATTAAAATTAAATACTTTCAAGTTATACAAACTTGAAACATTCTAATACTTTCAACACAGCATATAGAAAATAACAAAAGACCATAATCCAGAAGGTAAAAGAGTGTGGTCCTAGGTAAAGAATAAAGAGCTCTCAAAATGGTAGTCATGCAGGACTATGCAAATTAAAACTATGTTAGACAAATTCATTTAAAGGGTCATTGAAGATTTATGCAGAACAGTATCAATCTTGTGTTACATGATATACATATTTTGTGTGTGTGTGTATGTATGCAAAAGACAAAGAAAAATTAATATAAAGTTAATTGAAAATGGAAATACACTTTTAAAAGTTTCCAATACTAGAAGTAAATATCATACCATGTCTTCTAAATAGATTATAAGTCAAAGAAACAGTATGAACTATAAAACAAAATTAAAATTAAACAGTATTCAGAAAACTAAATATTAATTCAATATTAAGCTGAGCTGTAAATGGCTATGGTCCACAATTTCTTTGAATAACTCACTATGGTTGTAGAATGCTGGACTATGTTGGATTGTGGTGTCGAGTTCAAGCACCTAAGTTAGTTGAATGTCAATGGAGTGCCCACTTTTGACAGGTGTAGACAAAGGAAGGGGTGTAGAAAGAAAAAATCATGATGTGTGTGTATAGACAGTACAGTTGGGATAGATAACGCTGTGCTTCTACATAATTCTATGAGAGGCAAGATCTGCTCTAATGGTGGTTGGACAGGATATTACGTCGGCTTCTAGTACTACGGTCCTAGTACTAGGAAAATAATTATTGAATTTTTGATATAATTCAGGTATAAAAAAAGAAGATAAGTAAGCAGCTACACTCTTAATTCACTGATAAGAGATATCTACTAAAATAATATCTGTAAATATAATATCATGTATGCACCTTGTGCAATACCAAAACGTTATGAAAGCAGTTTGCAATGTATTAATTTATCAAATCTGTATGGTTAAGGTGTCTTGAAACTGTCTGATTGACATTTGTATTTCAATAAAATAAATAAATAAATAAAATTAAAAAAATAATTTAAATATTTTAAAACAATATTCAAAATTTAAAATTAAATTGTGAGTCCAACTAAGAAGCCAAAATGCAGTGTATCATATGCATGAATCTGTGATCAATCCAGAATACTCAAATAGAATTTGATTAGGTTAATATATACAAAACTATCAACTAAGGAAAAGTTTTCATGATAGTAAAGAATTACTAAGAATAAAACATAACAAAAATACTGGAATGGCAAATATATTTTTTATTTTTAATATTTATTTACTTATTTTGTATTTTAGGGAAGGGTCTATAGGGTGTTCAGGATCTTACTACTAGATTGGACTCATAGTAGTTCTGTTTACAGCCTCCCAAGTGCTAGGACTACAGGTACCCACCACCACGACCAGTTTCAATTGCCATCTCAACGTGTCACAGGGGTGGGGCAGGCACAGCAGGTGCAGGGATTGAAACCCCAGCCCCACCCTGCTTGCAGGTGATTCAATCTGATGAGCTAGTTGGCCAGTTCCTGGAATTGCAAATATGTGACCAGCATTTGTTACAGTTTGGGGGTAGATTATTGCAGAAAGTTCTAGTACGTGATTGACATGGACTGTGTCCATGATGCTTCCTGGTGGCCAGGTGTCACTTGTGGGACTTGGCTGATGCTATTTCAGTAGATTTTTTAAATTACATTTTGAATTTCATTAGCTGCTATTGGGTTATTGAGAGTGCTTATATCTTCTTGATTCAGTTTTCATAATTTTTACCTTGCCTGGAATCTGTCCATTTCTTCTGCATCTTCAATTCTGTGAGTAAAGATTTTCAAAGTGGCTGTTGATGATCTTTTGAATTTGCACAGGGTCTGTAGTCGTTGCACCCTTTCCATTCCTTATTGGTTAAATTAGAGTTTTTTCTTTCTTCTTTTTGATGAGGTTAGCTAGGGGTTTATCAATTTTATTTAATCTTTCAAAGAACCAGACTTTTGATTCATTATTCTTTGTATTGTTTTCTTTGTCACGTTTTCTTTAATTTCTGCTCTAATCTTTGTGATTTTTTTCTTGTCTTTGGGCTTTGTGTTTGGTTTGCTCTTCTTTTTCTAGACATTTGAGGTGCAGCATTAGGGTATTTGTTCCTGTTCTGTTTTTCTAATGTGTGAGTTCAGTGCTATAAATTTCCCTCAAGAACTACTTTCATCTCATCCCACAAATTGTGGTACCTTGTGCTTCAATTTTCATTTGACTGTAGATATTATTTAATTTCCCATTTAATTTCATATGTAATCCAGTGGTTGCTGAGGAGGATGTTATTGCATTTTCAAATGTGTGTAGGTTTTTTGTGGTTTCTTTTGTCATTTATTTCCAGTTTCATTGTGTTGTTAGACAATATGCATGGACAATTTCTGTTTTCCTCCATATACATAAGCATCAACTGTACACTAGTATGTGGTATATTTTGGAAAACTTTCTATGTGTAGCCAAACAGAATGTTGTTGGATGGAGTACTGTATATGTTCACTATGTGCATTTGTCCCAAGATCTTGTTCAGTTCTGCTCTATCTTCACTAATTTTTTGTTTTCTTGACCTATCGTTTTTAGATAGGGGGTGTTGAAATCCCCTGTATGATTGTGGTATTAGATATTAGATTTTTCTTTCTTAATGTATTTAACACAGGGTTTACAGTGTCTCACTACACAGATTGGATTTATAGTCAACCTTCCTGTTTTTCAGCCTCCTAAATGCTGGGATTGCAGATGCACGCCACCACATCCAGTCTCAATTGCAGTCTCAGTGTGCCCCAGGGTTGGAGTGGGCATGGCGGGCTGGGGATCGAATGCCTGGTCCCTGTGTCTGCCTAAGCAGGCACTTTAATCTGCTGAGATATCTGTTTGATCTGGAGATTAGATTTTTCATGTCCATTAAAATTTGTCTTATATAATTAGGTGTTCCCATATTTGGTACATTCATATTTATGACTGTTTTCTCTTCCTCTTGTATTTTTCCTCTAATCAGTATATTGCAGTCTTTTTTATTTTGTTTGATCATTTTTGGTTTGAAGTTCACATTGTCTGTGAACAGGATTGTCACTCCTTTTTTCTGAGGTCTTAGAGCACTTAATACTGTTTTTCATCTTTTGACTTTCAGCCCATGAATTTCTTTATGTGTTAAATGTGTTGCTTGCATACAGCATATTGTTAGATTTTGTTTTTTAATTCATCCTGCCAGTCTACTTCCTTTAATCGGTTACTGGACTCCATTTATATTGATGCTTATAATTGATATGCATCACTTATATTTGTCACGTTATTTTCCTGCTGTTGGTTACTTACTTTTCTCCTGTGTTTGTTTACCTTATTTGGTAGATTCCTTCCATTAGTTGCAGTCATTTTGATTCCTTTCTTGAATACCTTCTGGAATTCTATCTAGCATTGGCTTGGTCTTCATGAAATTATTTGTTCTTTGTTGTGGAAGTATTTCACTTCTCCATGAAACTTGAAAGAGAATTTTTCAGGGTGTAATAGTCTGGCTTGAAACTTTTTTTTGTTGTAGGAACTTAAATCCTTAACTCCATTCTCTTCTTGACTTTATGGTTTAAGAGGCGAAATCTATCATTATTCTGATGAGGTTTCCTTTAAATGTGATCTGTTTCTTTTTCTAGCAGCTTGTAGTATGTTCTTGGGCTGAAGTTTTTGGATCTTTATGATGTGCCTGGTTGTGGTTCTAATTGGGTTGACATTATTTGGAGTTCTGTACACCTCATTTAGCTGAATGTCAGATTGTATCCCCGAATTTAGGAAGTTTTCTGTTATCACTTCTGCCCATATGCTTTTATTATGATTTGTGTTGAGTTGCTCTACCTCACCGATGCCTGTTTTTCCCATGTTTTTGATCTTTGCATTATCTTACAGCTGTTGAATTATTAGTTAATGATCTTAGTTGTTTTTAAGAGAAACTTCCTTACATTTTGACGAGCCATAGCCCTGTCTTCAAGGTCTGAATGTCATTCAGACTTTCATTCAGATGTTTTTGACAACTTTTAATTGAGTTTCTGTTCTCCTAAATATCTATTTGCATCTAGTTAATACATTGTATTTCTTTTCTATATTGCTCCTTCAAGGTTTCTATACTATTTCTGTTCTCCTATTTTTTAAATCAATGTTTTCTTTATAAATGCTTAGAATTTTTTCTTTGTAGGTGTCATAGTTTTGGGTTGTAGTTTGAACACTTGGTCATCCCTGTTCTATTCTGATTTTTCTCACTTTACCAGGTTGGGTTTTTAAAAAATGTTTACCCATAAGAGAAAAGCAACTGATTCCTCTGTTTTCTCATGTTTTAGAGTTGTCTTTTGCTACGATTTACCTAATAGTGTCCATTGTGACTTTTCATATTATTTATTGCTATATAATTAGTCACTATAAAATTTAACAGTTTAAGATAACTATTATTTTAGGATCTTTCAGTCTACTGTAGGTTGCCTAGACTGTACTGGTTAGTTCTTTTCCTCCATGTGGTACTGACTGAGGCCACAATTATATTGACAGTCCACTGACTTGGGATGTTTGAGGTGGCTTACACATAATTAGCCTTTGTTCTAGCAATTGGGGATTTGGATGTAGCATCTGTTTTCTTCTCTATGTGACCTTTATATGTCTTGGGCTTTTTATTCAAGATTAATAAGATCCCGAGGCTGCTCTGACATTATAAGAGCAGAAGATCTACCTCTTTTCATGCTAGCCTTGTGTTATAGCTTGTCTCTAGTTCTTCCCCCAAAGCATCATGCAGTCATGGAGCAGGGACTTCTAGAGTTTGAAATTAACTCCACTGGGATTATGGGTTTTTTCACTGCTGGGATTATGGGTGTGAGTACTTTCCCCAGCCTGAGGTGAATAGCCTGAATGCAACTTTAGACAGATTTCCTGTCTGTTGCCATTGTTGCTGCTACTCCTCCAGTATTCCCTCTTTCTCTTTGCCACCACCATGAAAGGTTGCTCTCTGACTTGTGCTGGTTTGCACAAGTTGGAGTCAGTGGAGTATGGAATGAAACTTCCAGTAACTGTGTAGTGAATAAACCATTCCTTCCTTCATTTTGGATGTTGGGTATTTGTCCCAGCAATGAGAGAAGAGTACCTGTGACACCTTGAAGAGAACCCAATCACTTTCTTTTCATTTCACAAGTCACAGCAAGACATAGGGCAAGTCTAAACTCAAGGGAAAAAAATACAGTAATTTTCACTTCTGAATAGGTAGATCAAACCCCTGACCCCTGTGTCTGACAAAGAACCTGTGACAGTATTTGTACAGTGACATATTTAGAAAAATATCCACTGAAAGAATAAATATAATCAGGCAAGAATGAAAGCTATATGACATACTTCAGTTCTAATTGTGACTCTATTGTTTCTTTAGTGTTTTGTGTGATCAAGTTATTTAAACTTCCTGTGCCTTGATTTCCTCAAAGCTGAGCATGACTGTACTAAATTTTAAATGAGGTCATATATATAAAGCACTTTGCTTTCAGGACCATTCTCCTGAATTTCTAAAGAAATTGTTGAATGTCATTGTTTTTATTATTACTTGGGTCATTCCAGGCACTGAATGAGGCAGAAAGGATCATTTTCCATAGGAAACATGTTTCTTTAGTCATTTGTCATTTTATATTTATTTCAAAGACCATAATAAGACCATTATAAAATTAATTTTTAGTACAGTTTAGATACAATGGAGATAACATTCATCATGTAGAATGTGTACCTGTGTATGATATATCTTCAATTTTCTCTTCTTCCCATTTTCCTTCTCTCCAATGATTCTTACCTTCATTGTTTATAAAAGCTTTGTTTCCATTCTTCCTTCTGTTCTTTTTCTTTCTAAAAACTTTTCCTTCCTT
>PVKA01042076.1:0-17647 GCA_004027165.1 Ctenomys sociabilis
TGTACCTATGTTTATAGCAGCACAATGTGTGATAGCAAAATCTTGGAAACAACCAAGATGTCCATCACATGAGGAATGGTTGAAAAAGATGTGGTATTTCTATATAATGGAGTATTACTCAGCTATTAAGAATGATAAGTTTGAAGCATTTATACTGAAGTGGATGCCACTTGAACATATACTCGTAAGTGAAATAAACAAGACACACATATTCTTCTATTTCTAATACTGAAGTTTTGCATTTTCTTGTTTTTCCCTGGTTGGTGCATAAAGAATGTGTCCATTTATCAACTGGGTGAAAAAATATAGATTGGACTTGAGAATGTCCAGCACTAGACATTCACTCCCCACCACCGATTTCTGTGGGTTTTTCTTATTTCTTTATTCTACCTCCTCCCCAATTGACTTGTCTCGCTCTTTTTAGCTTCTGAGGATATAAGCTGAGATCACTGGATTTAAATTTTAAATTTTTATAGACTCATTTCCTTCTTGAAAACAGGTTTCTGTGTGTTTAAATTTGATATATGTCTTCATTATCATTAGGCTCAAAACCTTTTCTCATCTCTATTATCATGCTCTTTTGACTCATGGGGTTTTTAGAAGCATACTTCCAATTTGTAAGACATGAATTTGAGTTATGGATTTCTAACTTTTTTCATTAAGGTCAGAAAATAAACTCTGAACTGTTAAAAGTATTTCATGATTCATAATATGATTGATTTTGATGAAAGTTAGAGAAGGGCTTCAGAGTAACACGGCTCTCATCCTTGTTGAACTTAGCTTCTGTGTGTGTCAGAGGCTACTTTGTAACGGGTGCTTCTGAGACTTTCAGAAAAGTAATAAATGTGTCATTTTATTTTGTCAGCAATTATGAAAAATCTCATTAACTTCTCTTGTCCTGATTACATTTAGCTATTTCCTCCATTTATTGTGTTTTGCTTTATAGATTTGAAGCTACTTAATGGGTAATAAATTCAATTTGCAAAAGTGATGAAGAATAGGAGGAGAAGAGAGGGAGGGAGGGGGAAATCCTGTGATTCTACTTTGTAGTAGTTTCTCTAAATCTTTGTTGTCTGATGGCAGTGGAGATTCATGACCCCTTTTGTAGTCAGAGTTTGTATCATTTATTTTTGTGTCTTGAAGCTTTGAGTTTTAGCTGAATGTGCATTGCTTTGTTTTTTTTTTTGTTTGTTTGTTTGTTTGTTTATTTGTTTTTTTTAGTGTATTTGGTGCAGGATCTCACTATGCAGCTCAGACTCATAGTGATCCTCCTGAATCAGCCTCCCCAGCACTGGGATTCCAGGTGTGTGCCACCATGCCTGGTCTTGGTGGCTGGCTCTGAGTACTGGGTTAGGCCTGGCACAGCCTACAATAACTGGGATCAAACCCAGATCATTTCACTTGCCTAGGCAGGCTCTTAGATCACTGAGCTATCTCTTTGGCCCTGGAGTTGCAATTATAATTTGCCATAAATATTCTTTTTAGCATTTGAAGTTGTCCTTTTACTGTAAAGTGTGTTTTTGGTTTGTTTGTTCATGTTTTGTCTTCTTTTGATTTAGGTTGAAAAAGACTACTTCTCCTTTGAAAATAATTTACTCTTCTAGCTTATCAGTAGTCAACTGTGATACTTTTTAGATTTTCAGTCCTATTTGTTGACTATATCCTACTGCTGTCTGTAATTTTCATTATTGTTTTACATATTGCATTGCAGCATTTGTGTTCTCCTCTATTCTTTTGAGATTCTAGTACAATATATGCTAAGGTCACCAAAAATATCTATGCATGACACTGTCACACATAAACTTTTTAATGTTATCTTTTTCTCTAGGTTTTCGTTGTGTTTTCTGTATCAGCATGAATATTTCATATAGAATTACTTTTGAATTCATTAACATGATTTCTGATGTTTAGAGTCTGTTTATGTTATATAAAGAGGTTATAATTTTGAAATCTGAGTATGTCCAGTTTTAGATTTCATTTTTATAACAATTCTACATACTCTAATGCAACTTTCCCATTATGTTTGACACAGTAGTTCTTTTTTAATTTTAGTACCTTATTTTTCTTTCACATTAATTTTATTGAGAAACAAATAACATTGAGATAGTTTCAAAATACATTAGGACACTTACAATAATTAATACATTGCATATTGTCTTCATAGTAGTTATTCATAGTACAAGATGCAGATATGATATCTTGTCTAAACATTATTAGTGCAAATACTTCTTCTCATTGAACTAAGAGAAAGTAGCTGTATATCTGTAGCTGTATATCTATCCTATTTTGTATATACAGATATATATTTTTTTCACTATAAAATGGTCCTTCACTTATATCCTCCTTTTTTGTTTACTTTTGTCAGAGATGGGTATTCCATTGCTATTCAAATATTGTGGTGCATGAGATTAGCAAAGTAATCCAATATAGTCCAGTAGTCAATAATAGTACTGGATTATCCATAAGACTGGCAATGTCAGAAGTTGTTGACTTGAACCTTCTATAGCTCAGCATATTAATATGGCTTTACTTTTTATACCTTGTTTTTATATTTTCCTTCTGAATGGTTAAGACCAAGATAAAGCACAACCTATATAACAAAAAATGTAACTTTTGTATCTGACAAGGTCAATCAAATCCCCCTAGGATTTACCCTGAAACCCTCCACAACAGTTTGTAGGTCTTCTGTCAGTGTCAGCTATCTGGATGAGTCTCGTCCATCCCTTGACCAATTTGCTCTGTGTGAAAGCTGAGAGAATGTTTTCTCTCCATGTGACCCTCCTTAAGCACATTCCACATCATTGATTACTTTCCTGTGTGGCCCCATAATCTCCTTGATCAGAAAACTTGTGACACCACTGAATTACAGAATGTTACAGTACAAGTTCTCTTATGTCCTGAGTCCACACTGACCTTGCAGGGCTAGGATCACAATGTTGGCTGTCTTTGCAGCCCTTCTTTTTCTCCAATTTTGTGGTCCACAAACTTCAGCTAACCATCCAGAAGAGAAGCTTAATGATATTAATACCCTATAACATAGGCAGTTGAGCTTAACATCAGTATCTGTCTGAATAACAAACGCTTTAGACATAACATGGAACAGGAATTTTACATCAGTTGTTGATATGCTAAACTTTAAATCCCTACAGAAGTTGAAAAAAAAATAAAAGAAATAAAAAATAAAAATAATCATAAATATTATAAATAAACAATTACAAATTCTTACACAGAAATTTAGAAATCTAACCATATATAGTGTTGTAACAGGACAGTCATATGACATTTCTTTCCTTGTCTTTTGTTTTCATTTATTACTTTTCTTTTTCTTTTTTTTAGATAAACATTTACTTGAGGGGCTGGGGAGATGGCTCAGTAGAATAAGTGCTTCCCTGGCAAGCTCAAGGTTCTGAGTTCAATCCCCAATTCAAAAAAATAAAGAAAGAAAGAAGAAGGAGCAGCATTTACTTGAAGGAGAGTACAGCAGTAATTGATATGACATTAGAAGCAGTGCACTTCTAGAAGACCAGAATGTCAGGCATTCCAAGCATGGTCCTAGTATTATACATTGCTATCCTCAGTGCATTTGCTTAATTCACAGGTGCCAGTATATATAGTCATGTGAGAATCCTGCTAATTAACTGTTATTTTCAAAAACCTAATGGAGGTTCTCAGGATCTTTGCCTTAACCATCTTGTTTATATAAATGTATGGTTTTTCCCCTGTTATATTTCCTAGATTTTCTCCTTACCCTCTCTTCATTGTTTAATTCTTCAGTTCTTGCTTTCCATTCAGTTGTGTTATGCCTTTCAATTTTTATTTCTTCTTTTGAGTTCTTACAGTAGGGAGACGATGTGATATTTACACATGTGGGTCTGGTTTATTTCACTTACGAATATATCTTCCAGTGGCATCTACTTACATATGAAGGCTTTGAGTTTATTATTCTTTATAGCGAGTAATACACCATTGCATAAAAACACCAAGTCTTTTTCATCCATTCCTCAGGTGACAGGCATCATGGTTGTTTCCAAGATTTGGCTATCACAAATTGTGCTGCTGTAAACATAGGTGAACATATGTCACTATGATATGATGTTTTCAGTTACTCTGGGAAAATTTCCAGTAGGGGGATAGCTGGATTTCCAGTCCTAGTACCATAGTTCTAACACTTTTTTTAAAAAGGGATTTAGTACAGGATCCACAGAGTCTCACTACAGAGATCAGACTCATAATGATTCTCCTGTTTTTGGTCTCCCAAGCCCTGGGTTTACAGGTTTGTATCACTACATCCAGTCTATGTGGCTGTCTCAGTGTGTCCCGTGGTTAGGGCCAGCACAACAGACCAAGGGGTAAACCCTAGTCCCTGCATCTGCCTAAGCAGGCACTTTAATCCACAGAGCCATCTGGCCAGCCCCAAAGCACCATAGTTACAATATTGAATCATCTGTATGTTTCTATTATCCATTTTCCTCATTCCAAAACTTTAATTGAATGCTAAGCAAAATGTAAACAAACCTTGAAGTTCCTGTAATATTGTTTTCCATCAAAATATGTTCATTCTTTTTCCTCCTAACCAGATAAATTGATGAGCTGTTCCCATTTTGTTCAAAATCAAGAAAACTGAGTTGAAATGACCTACAGTTGTGCTGGTACCAATATGAGTGATCCTCCTGTCCTTGTTTTCCAATGGCCTTCATCTTTTTAACATGTATTTTTTTGTTTTGTTTTTGCATTTTAGAGAAGGGTTTTCAGGATGTTCAGGATCTCACTACTACATTAGACTCATTGTGATCTGCCTGTTTGCAGCCTCCCCAGAGCTGGGATTACAGGTGCACACCATGTACACCCACATCCAGTCTCAATTGCTGTCTCATTGCAACCTAGAGGGCAGGGCCAATGCAGCAAGCCTGTTAACTCGTATTTTAAGTAGGTCTCTGGATTTCATGATACTTTTGCCTCTGAATACCATCAGACCAAAATAAATTCCATTCTGCTTTCCATAGGCCTTCAGCTAATCTGTTGATCTTACCACCATTAGCATTTCAGGACTGAACAAGAATCTAGTAGAGGAAATAGATATTTATTTATGTTATACTCAAATTGAATTTATGTTCAGTTCTCTGTGCTGGCCCCAAATTCCACTGATCTCTTTGTTTGAACCATGTACCTGTCCACCTCAGATTCTTCACAAAGACTCCAGGGAGAGAGAAAGAGTTGCATGTTATCAACTCTAAGATACATGCAAACAGTTGAACTTTGTAGTTTATAAGATACAGCTTTTTGATGTTGTCAGTTTAGGTGTTTGCTGTGAATAATATTCATCTTAAAATCCATTTGTTTATTAACATGAAAAGAAAATGATTTAAATTTCATTATAAACAAAATTTCCTTGCATAAAATACTCTTCCTATGACTTCAAGAAATTATTGGGTGAGAGTTTAAGAGGGGTGCAGCCGGGGTATTCTCTCCTTCTTCTGTGAATACTTAATAACCCTTCAAATCCTTACTTTATCAGCTCAATTTGTATCACTCACTATTACCTGCCCATGATCAAATTTGTGATTTTCTCTGGTTGCCTTTATCTCAAGCATTAAAATATAATACATAAAAACTAATTTTTACTACCAATGTCTCACTAATAAAAGTATTTGGGTATAACATTTTTTATTTATAATTCAGTGAATTTACAGCATTTAATTTAACCTTTATTAATACATATTTATTCATCGATTTAATTTCTTCCATATATATAATTTGATATCATGTTCCATCTTTATCGTTCCCTGCATTTACACTCTGTGTAATCCTACCCGATCTTGGTCATCTGTCTGGCCTTATCCTCATAATATGCTTCTGGGATTCCCTTTACTGTCTCTAAACAAAATCTTTATCCTTAAAAAGGTACTTCCTGTGAGCTCCTAGGTGAAAACTAATAATTGTCCCTGCTATTTTGTGCATGATCACATCCTTCTCAACCACTGCCATCTTAATCTAATGTGAATTCTAGATTCTTTTAAATTGAAACAGTCCATATCACAAAGGAAAAAAAGCTTGTTCTTCTTGAACGATTTTTCAAATGTAAACCAGTGTTTAGAATAACATTTTGGGGTACCTATATGCTAATGTGGAAAATGTAACATGTAATTTTGAGGCTGTTCCTGATTTGGTTGATGTTTATTCTCTCTCTCTCTCTCTCTCTCTCTCTCTCTCTCTCTCCATCCCTCACCTCTCTCATAGAATTATATTTCAAACAATAGTTTTTACTGATAACATAAAAGTAATTGCAACTTTAATATCCAATCTTGTTTGAACAGCCAAGCCGGGGTAGTGAGAGTCTTGCACGTCTTGGAAGACATTATTTTGGGGACAGTGCTGCTTATGTCAGAGGCTGTGTTGTACTCTGTTTCACCACTCGTTTGCTGTGTTATCTTAAGTAAGATGAACAGTGCATTATTTGTGAGTCTTTCTTTCCTCACGTTAAGATAAAGACAGATTCTGCCTAGCACGGGGAATTAATACAGGTTGCAAATGCATAGTCATTCAATCACTCACTGTTCACTCAGTGCCTATTTTGAGAACTACATTGAACGGTGTTGAAAGAGATATGAAAACTACATTTCCACGTCTTAAAGTGTTCAATGTCAGATAAGAAAAATAGAGATGCAGATATATGATCACAACTCAATATGATAAATGCACTGGTGGAAACACATTTAGAACCCATTAGAAATGTGGAGGACTGACTACATAAGAAAATAGATTGAACGGAATAAACAGAAGTGAATCAAGAAATCTGATTTAAGACTCTAAAGACAGTGCTGCGAGGAAATTCCTGTTGCACTGTTCACTGTGAACACTTACACTTCATGGTAGCAATTCTTTCTGGGATAAGAAAGAATGTAACACTGTGAACACTTACATGATTTACTCAATACAACAAATAATTTTCACCTAACAGTTAGGAAACTTATTTCTAAGGAAGTTGTGTGCACATGCTCAAACCTTCATGTCATTCTGAAGGACTGACATTTTCTGTCATCAAGAAAGTGGGGAGCCACTCACGGATTTTTGGCAGGATCAGATTAGCATTTTGAGAGGATCTTCATATTCTTATTAAATAGTCTGTCATGATTATATAAATGAAAATCTCTTTGTTAAACCTGAATTCATAGATTTGCACAAGATTAAAGTTAATTAGCAAAGGGGCCCAAGACATAGCCTCATCGGCCCAAACATTTACTAGGCATATTTTCTCTTGTTTAGCTAAATATTAGAGGACTGGATATTAAGCTCTCTGAACCATTAAAAAGCAATGTATCTTTATTCTGTTCCTTTGTCAAATGGCATGATCTATAACCAACCTCAGCAAACTGTATCCTTTTCCATTGCTTCCAATTATAGAGCTGTGAGTTTCCTCACCAAAGGCTTCTTCAACTGCCTGCCACATGTTGGAATGAAGGGCATGCGTTGGATAGCCCCAAGTTGGCCACAAACAAAAGATAGATCAAGAGAGTAGACAAAAAGCCAATTTGTGATGGGCTCATTTTTATGAATTTGTCTTCTTTGATCTCTTATATTTTTTTTCACAAAGTTGTTACTATCGTCTTTAAAGCCCAAATCCATACTCAATTAAGGTATTGTTGTGGTTTCAGGTTTGCAAGGAGAACAATACAATTCAAGACACCTAACTTATGGGATTATCTTATAACAGCCACTCAGAGTCATATACAGAGTGCAGGAAATTTTTCTGCACACTAAAGATCTAAAGAATCCAGTGGATTATTATATTTTACACTTGATGGTAGCAATTCTTTCTGGGATAAGATAGAATCTCAGTGTTGTTTTAATTTGCATTTCTACAATGAGCAGGGCTGTTGAGCATTTTTTCATCAATCTATTGCTCCTTTGTATATCTCCATCTAAGCAATGTCTCTTCATTTTACATATCCATTTTAATTGTGTTTTTATATTTCAGAGTTTTCTCCATTGTTTTATGCTCTAGATATCAAACCTTTGTCTGTGGAGTACCTGGCAAAATTTTCTCCCATTCTGCAGGTTGACTCTTCACTCTTTAATAGTTTCTTCTGTTGTGCCAAAGCTTTTTAAGTTTAGGTGATCCCAGCTGTTGACTCTTGGTTTTAGTTCTTGTGGAATCACGGTTTTGTTCAGAAGGTTTTTGCCTATACCTGTGTTTTCTGGAGCTTTACCTCTCTTTTCCTTCCAGCAAGTTGTTGCTGCTCTAATTACATCTTTGATCCACTTCTGTTTTAGTTTAGTGCACAGAGACATAGGTCTAGTTTGCATCTTTAACATGTGGGAAGCCCGTTCTTCCAGTGCTGTTTCTCTGTGTTTGCATCTGCTGAGATGATCATGGACTTTTTTCTTGCTTCTGTTTATGTGATGGATTGCATTTTAGGAGATAAATAACTAGGACATGATCATTGCTCAAAGAGATACAGTCTTTTGGGAGAATGTTCAGTTTATTTCACTTACCCAGTGAAAGAGTCCACTTTGGGACTGGACGAATAGCTCAGTGTTAGAATATGTGCCTGGCACTTTGGAAGCTGTGCCTTCAAACTCCAGCACTGAGCAGAGAGAGAGAGAGAGAGAGAGAGAGAGACAGAGACAGAGACAGAGACAGAGAGACAGACAGACAGACAGACAGACAGACAGAGACAGAGAGCCAGAGGGACAGAGGGACAGACAGAGATAGAGACAGAGATAGACCTATAGAAACACAAACAGATAGAAAGAGCAAGAGCTAAAAACATGCACAATGCACACTTCAGGAAAAGAAAGTCATAAGTACTTCAATACTAATTTTACTGAGAAATCATGAGTTTTATGCAAGTTACTTTTGGCTTCTGTAAGAGGTGCTCACAGCGACGGCCACAGCTTCTAACATTTAGTAATTCAGCAAACCACTGCTTTGTTAAGCTTAGCTTTCTGCACCCACTGCATGTGCATTTTCAGGTTCTTTTCCTAGGGCCTGGCAGAGTAACAGCTTTTTTTGAGATGTATGCTGTCCTCTATGGTCCTCCATATGAAGACAGCACCATCTGTTTCCTAAACTTCAAGCTATTTTACTTTTCCTGAATTATGTATACAATCTCTGGCAGAATCTCTCTCTCTCATATATATAAATAAATAAATATATAAATATATATTTACAGCTTTGCATCTAATAAACAAGTTTATTTCAGGACTTCTGAGAGCCTATAAATGACTCCCTTTGTAAGTTTCAAACTCTTTATAATATTTTTCTAGTTTTATTAATGAGTTAACACAATCTTTGAAAAGAATTTAGTTCATATTTCTGTAAGATGTGTGATTTTTACAATAGCATCTAGTAGCCTATATGCCTTTAAAAAGATTATTTTAGGTTGATAAAATAATCAAAAAGAACAATTTTAGAGATGCCAATATATTTTAGTAATCAACTTACTTTAATAGTTTCTCTAAAGGATTCCAAAGTTATCCAAATTCTCCATGTTTTTAAAGCAAATTGAAATATTTTCAAAATCTATTTAAAAATTCTATTTGTTTGAATTTAGAATTTTACAAATTGAATTTCCTCAATACTTGATTTTTCATAGTTCTACATATATCAATTCTTGTGTGCTATTGAAAGTTTCATCTATTAATACTTTTTTACATGAATTTACAGTCCTTAAATATTGAGCTTTGTAGTGCTTGCCCAGAAAGTGCAAGGTCCTGAATTTGACCCTTGGCACCACCAAAAAAGAAAAAAAAGGGCTTTGTATCATGTGTAACATACTGTTTTATATAGAGTAGGAATTTAAGTTTGTAGGGACTTGATTTTCTGATTTAATTAAGGCCCATGAAATCTTAAAAAGCACAATGATACAATTGATATCAGAAAAATAAGATTAATCATTGTATTAACTATTCACAGAAATACCCCAGATGAGTAACATGTCTTTAGCTTCCCTTCAAGCTTACATGGTGTGATACTCCATTGATGAATGGAGATGCCTTTGTGGTTTGCTTTCCTTAATCCACTATGCCTTTCTCAAGTTCTCCTTCATTTTCATCTTGGCAAGGCCTGCAAGATCCCTTTGGATTCTAGGCTTAGAGACTCCCTGGACTTTTCTGTCTATTTCTTTTCTTGCATATGAATAAGAGCTAAAGTAGATGCTAGCCACTTACTTTGTTTTTTCTCTTTTGTCTTTTCATTTCAAAATATTACTGTTGATGTTTGTTATGGTTTCCCACCCAAATCATCTCATCTTTTTTTATCAGGGTGTCAGAATTTTTAAAGACAGAAGTATTGTTTATAAGAAAAGAAGAAAGGGATAATTGTAATGAAATACAGGAAGGTTTTTGAAATACAGGAATAAAAAGTAGGAAGGTGCTTGTACTTTTTTTTTAAGGAAGAGTCCACAGGGCGTTCAGGGTCTCACTACTAGATCAGACTCGTGGTGATCAGCCTGTTAACAGCCTCCCAAATGCTGGGATTACAGGGGCTAGCCACCATACCCGGTCTCAATTGCTACTTCAGTGTGTCCCAGGTGGGGCCAGAATGGCAGGCCTAGAATTGACCCCCAGCCCCTGTACCTGCTTGCAGGCACCTTAATCCACTTAGTTATTTAGCCAGCCCAGCAGAAGGTTCTTTTTTGTGTGTGGTACTGGGGATTGAACACAGGACTCTGCAAGTACTTATTCTACTGAGCTATCTCCTGGCCCCCTGGAAGGTTCCTAAAAGAGAGGGTCAAGTACTGTCAAAGAAAACATTATTTAATGATAATTATTAAACTACAGTAAAATATTTTATTCAAGGTGATCACAATAGGTCCAGAGAATACTGAAATTAGATCTTATAGTGGGAGAGAAAGATTGTTCTTAATTCCAAATACACCATTGACAAATGGGGCTCAAGAGCTCCAGGGCTGAGGAAGGGTCAATGGATAGAAAATCACTGAGAAGAATCTTAGAGGCATGGGAGTTCTGATTAATCTGACCCAAAGATTTCTTGCAGAAAACAGGTCAAGGATGAGAGATATTACATGGGGTGATGGTGGGGGGCGATGAAAACCAGATGAGATACTGAGATTGATCAGACATCAAGAGACTAGGGTTTTTTGTAAGGTGATTTTAACAGGGCTGTTTGCTATAATCAAATGTTTCCAGGAAGCAGAGAATGTGAAAATTAGAATGCTGAGGAAACATGGATTTGAAAACATCCCCTGCTCTGTAGCCTCTTCTCGAAGCAGAGCTCCCATCTCAGTCCTTGCCTTAGCACTTGTTATAAAATGTGTGGCATTCTCTGTTTCTTATCTCTAAAATATAGATATGATTTTTGCATATGACCTTTGTGTAAAAGAAAAACGGTGAGCATCGATGTGTAATATTTTCTTTCCCTGTAGGATCAAAGAATAAAAGGAGAAGTCTATTAACAAGAGAAGAACTGAATTCTTTTCTTCTCAATCTAGGTCCCTTTGGAGAACTTCCAGGAAAATGAATTAAAGACTTCAAAAGAGCTTTGTGTGCTTTCACATGCACACGTGTACAGGCATAAGAAGCAAGAGTACCTCCTCAGAATAGCTTGCTGTTCAGACACTAGAAGTACTTCATTAGCTTACATTTTCATCTTTTAGATTTCAAATATTTCTTAAGTTATCTTGTGGGCCAAAACATACAGCACGTGTAGCCCTCTAGCCTACAAAAAAAAAAAAAAAAAAAAAGCAAAGATCATACAAAAGTCGCTGAGCTCAATTCAGTGACAGCACTGTCTTACTTGGTATATTAAAACAATTTCCTAGGATGTCCACTAAATACATTACAAAACTAAAGCTAATTTTTATTGGGTGTACTGGAATCCTTCAAAATTCCCTTCTGTTGTTTTTAGACAGTGTGTGAGATCAATATTGATACCTTGTTAAACAGAGATGTATTAAGTCAAAGGACCCAGGCACAGCCAAAGAATTTTCTGTGCCAGCGAAGCTTAGGTGAAAGGTCAGCTGAGCAGTTCAGAGACCAATCTGGTCTACGTGCCCTTCACTTCAAAAGAAAAAAACAAAACTAACTGACCTTATATCAAAAGTTGTTAGAAATACTTTCAAATTGGACTTTTTTAGTATACATTTATTCTATTTGAATTTTAAAGAGACAGTTGACTTCTACCAACATAATCTTTTAAATGTCTCCATTTAAATATGATATAAGAAAATTACCCTGTGTAACTGTGTATGCCTGTGATTCCTTGGCACTCAGGCACTTCCACCTGTTCTGCCAGAGATATAGTTTGTGTAGGGAAATTATCGCCTCATTAGAGTCAAGGCTAAGAGCAAGAGAAAGTTTTACACATAATTTCGGTTTGTTCAACTTTTCCTTCAGTGAAGCTATGTGACTGCATTAAATATTTCTTTTTATTTTAAATTCTTTTTTAATTTTAAAGTGAAAAAAATAATAGATAAAATGTTAGAAATGACACAGAATTTTGAAAAGGTTTACATACTTGTGACCAGTCCCACATCCTAAACAACATTCGGGAAGGCATTCCCCCAGGTACAGAGGTCGCTGGTGAGGGGAGAGAAGGACAAGTCGAGGTCTTTCAGAGTCAATGCTCACCCATGAAACTGCAAATGGAATCTATTAATATTCACTAGGAAATGAGCAGCCAGTTTATCAGGAGCACCCATTGGCCTCTGAGATACTGACTTGAAATGCAAATGTGGTGCAATCTAATTCCTACACAAAGAAATAGAGCACTTATGAAATAGAGCACTGTGAGCCTGGCTGTAGCTCTGAGCCAAAGCAGTTACCTTGCATAGGTAAAGCGGTGGGTTCAAGTCCCAGTACCACCACCACCCACAAAAAATGTGAAACAGGAAAAATAGTAGAAGGATGTTCTTTACAGAGGAGATGTTTTCCTTACTTTAGCTCAAGGCTTACTAGAGAAACAGAAGTAGCACAGGTTTGTCTCATGATAGGCTGCAGAATGGGCTGAGGAAGTGGGCAGAGGGCTTCTGCAGGAGGAGAGTGCAGCCCACGGTCTGGAGCTCAGCACAGTGTCCGTGTCAGGAGGGGATGGGTCTGCCACGGAAGGCTCTACAAGGAAGGCCAAGGGGTCTGCACATATGGTGAGGGATCCGCACGGAAGCCACGCAGTCTGCCCGCAGCCGGGAGAGGACGTCCAAGGTGAAAACCAGGACAGGAGCTCCTCCAAGAAAGGTGCTCAGCCCGTCTTTGTTTCCCTTTTATAGCGGGCAGCCTACCTGCGCTGGGTGTCCCAGCACCTGGGCCTTTTCCCTGGCCTGCCCTTGAGCAGGTGTGTGAGGTTTGCAGAGTGAGGACCCCGGCCTCTTAAGGAGTCACTTAACTTCTCAAGGCCACACAATGTGACAATCAAAACAGCACAGTTTTGCCTGTGACATTTATCATAGTGCTAGAGCAACACTCTACCTCAGCAGCTGTGAGTAGCTTGAGGCTAAACAGTTGAAGTTTAAATGGAAATTTAAATGTTTGAAAGTTTGAGAATCGCTACAAAATTTTCTGGTGATATTTATTTATTTACTTACTTATTTATACTGGGGATTGAATTTGGAACTTTATGCTTGCCAGTCTAGTCACAATTTTTTTTTTTAAATATTGCTTAATGCATTTACGTACTAAATCTTTGTCACTTACTTTTATTTGATTCATACAATACTTAATGGGTTTTTCTAAACATTTATTTTAAAGTTTTAAATTATACAGAGCAGTACAGAAGTTCAAATTTATCATATTTTTTAAAGTGTGCATGTACACCCAGTAGTAAATAAAAGACAAAAGTCAATCAGGTTATCAGTCAGGTTGAAATCCTTATTTTTTCCAACACTTCTGGAGTAGCAGCATTCATGCTTGTAGGTGTGATACAAGTATAAACAAACTTTGTGATCTTCTAAATATTTAATAATATTTTACAAGTATTAAAGTCTTTAAATTTTACAATATTTTGCATGTTTTTAATATATTGGATCAATTGAACTATATGCTGCAACATTATTTTTTCCCTCTGTTAAAGTACTTGCAACATGTTCATTTATCGTGAAGATGTCTAGATCTTGTTTGTTGATTAATTCATTGATTGATCTACTTATTTCATTGCAGTTTGATTCAAGCACAAAGCTATTCTCAGGTCAGGCAAGTCTTCTGCCTCTAGCTGCACCCCTGGCTCTGACAGCCTTTCCTTTTATATTGAGAAGCATTGAGGCAGTTTGTCTGATTTTCCTATCTCCGCAATTAGGCATCTGCATGCTTCTTATGAACATGTGCAACAGATTTTCTGTAGTATCTATAGAAAATTCTGTATCACAAGCTATGCAGATTTTCAACTTTTAATTACTTTCAAAATTGATAGTCCATATTGCACTTCCACTAGAGATACATGAGCACCGCCACATTTTCCTGCATCACCGTCATCATTTAATATTTTTAGATATCTCAATCTGCCTCTCTGTCTTCCTGCCTCCCCAGTTCATCTCTTCTCCCATGATCCTGAGGATGGACCCCACTGCCTGATACACACCAGGCAAGCGCTCTTCTACTGTAGCTCATATTATTTTAAGTTTCATTTATCTGTTACTAATTAGATTAAATATTGCATTATGTTATCAGTATATATACTAAAATTTAACACTTCTATTGCAAAAAAGGAAAGAAAAACCTGACTAGTTTTGACTGATTGACTGTGAGATTAGAGACTGAACCCTAGAGACTAAGCTAAGCAACATCTCCAGCCCACATTTTTGTTCTCTTACTTTGAAGATGGGGTCTTACTAATTGCTCTGGCTGATCTTTTCCTTCCAATCATCCCATGAGAATGACCAGAGTAGATGGAATTCTGAGCAAGTGCCACATGTCCAGCCTCCATTTTAAATAACATAAATGGAAAACCTTTGCCTGGAAAAATGGCCTGCTCCAATTCAGAGAGTGCAAAATTTATTCCTGCACACCTATAATCTACATTTTTCCAACAAATGCTATCATTTGACTTAATATGTAGATTTCCCCTCACTCTGTTCTTTCATTAACTCAACTTCAATCTGATTAGAAAGAACAAATATTTTGCCTGAGTTCAAAAAAATCCCACAATACACATTTACTTTATGATTTTGTTATTTTTATTGATATATTATTTTGCTCTTGGCATTGAAGTCTTATTTATCTTATAATTTTCTACTTCCAAGTAATTCTTAATATGATTTTAGAAAATAAGGAATATCTCTGTGTAGGACGAGGTTCAAAACCTTTATGGGAAATCTAGGGCCAGCTGTGATCTCAGAAATCATAGGAAAGTGTAAGGAATGCAGATGATCAGAAGTTGGTCAGGAGAAATTGACCCATTGCAACATCACAACTCCCAGTAGTGTGGAGGTCTGGGGAGTAGAGTTCCTACATGCTCAGCAGAGGCTGGAATCTCAGGCTGTGTTTCCTTAGCTCTGTGCAGAGGCCAGTACCTCTGGTGAGTCTCTCGTACTCTAGGTAGTCTTTTCTGAAGACAGCAGATGCTCAAAATGGGGAAAAAATGGTCATAAAAGGCTAACTTTTACTTTGCCTGCTCTTAGTCCTGTATTTTGTTCTTTCTATGAATAGTGCAATAATAAAGTTATTGGTCTCCAGAGTCTTCAGTATTCATATTTTTCATGATTGTTCTAATCCTTATAAGTGAGAGAGACCAGGTCAGAAATATTTAGGTATGCATTGGTAGAAACACAGGTCCTTTATAATATTTGTGTTTATTCATAAATATGAAATTCTTTATTACTTGAATTGTTTCCCTTACCGCTGGCAAAATATCTGCAATTCAAAATCTTCTTTCAAAATCTAACTCATACAAATTCGTATTGGGCAGGAACATTATGAGGATTTTAAGATAAGTGTGCAAAACTATCCCTTTGTTGTAAAATTCCAGAAACATGCAGCACCAAACTTTTCTTTCCCTCTATGCACATTTTGTGCATCAGGTTGAGAAAGGGAACCTAACTGTCCCCTGCCTAATTCTCACTGGTTTCCCTTGTTCTGGCTCCAACAAAGGACATAACAGGTAGGAATCCTGGGGCTTCTTCAAAGAAACCATGAACACCCTGGCCGTTTCTGCCGAGGTCATTTAGGATGCTAGTTTTTAAGGCATCCCTGAGACCTCCCTTTTGCACTATACAAAGTCAAGGTTATCCTGGTAACAGCTCTACCCAAGTCCCCTGCTCAGAGCTGCATGCGGCCCTGCAAGCAGCCAGTTTGAATGTGCAGTCGAGCCTAATCTTAGATGCCTGGCCTCCATCTGACTGTGCCTGCATAAGAAAGACAAGGGATCATCATCATTGATTCAGGAGCATTAAAGGCATATTATCTTCTTGCTAAATTTGAGGAGTTACCAGTGGCTGGAGATCGATCCAGGCCTGCTGTGCCGGCTCCACCCCTGGGGTGGGCTGAGAAGGATGGGGGAGAGAGGGCATGGTGGCGCACACCTGTGATCCCAGATCCTTGGGAGCCCGAACACAGGCGGATCACTACGAATCCCACCTACATAATGAGATCCTGTAGACCTTTGCTAAAAAATTACAAAATAAATAAATAAAATTTGAAGAGTTAGTTTTGTGACAATAGTAAGCCTATGTATATTTCAATAACTTTAAATCACGTGAATAGGAAATACATTCAGATGCTTTCTAATAACCAAGTGCAGCAAATATAATGATAATAATATAAATAAACCATTATGGCACATACCAAACAGGAGCACCTAAAGTCTAGTAAAGGCTTTCTGAATAGAATGGGAAATTCAGAATCAGGATGAGCACTATTAAGATGGAAGGAAATTTACCAGTGCTGCAGTAAAGCAGTGTTGAGAGTTGCATGTTTTTCTGGATTCAAATTATTAGAAGACAGTGAGACTGGATTAACTTGAAAGAACCGTGTCAGGCACAATCCTGTAAAAGGCAATCTTAAGAAGTCTACACTGTAATGTGGGCTGTATGCAGCTATCCAAGGACATTTTCATCTCAGGTAGCACTGTCAATTAATCTTTGAGTTTACCACCTACAGATTAAGATTGAAAGTAGAAATAGAAGAAAATCTGACAGTAGAGGAAGACAAAGAAACCATTGCCATAATTCAGAGGAGATAATATGAGGCCTTGACTTAGGTATACATGGAGAAGTGAAATGGATTTAGAAATGCTCCAGAGACTGAGTTAACAGCGTGCTGGTATCTGAATATAGGAACAAAGATGAGGGAAAAATATGCTTCTTAATCTGCAAAGGAAAGTAATCACACCACAGACTCACTTGCACTTCTAAAGAAAATGCCTTGCAATTCTGCTTTTGAGATTTCTACATGAAATTAAGTAGTTGTATTTAATAAAACTTGGGTTTGTAAATGCCATTCATGAAGTAGTTCAGGACAAACAACTCATTAATATATTCACTAAATTGCTATTGAACATAGCAACACATGTACTTTATATTTCCTATGTGGTCATTGAAGTCTTCTCAGGGTTTATCTTGTAGTCCTGTACATTATTCTGTAGTTCCTTTGTCTGTGTCATCCATGTGGATGAGTCATGGCCAATGCTTGACCAGATTGCTCTCTGTGAGAGCCTGAGAGAAAGTTTTCTCTTCATGTGACTCTCCCCAGGCACACTATA
>PVKA01042077.1:0-17646 GCA_004027165.1 Ctenomys sociabilis
AGGTAAATAATTATTGAATCTGTGATATAATTCAGCCACATAAATACCTGTAAATATAATATCATGTATGCACCTTGTACAATACCAAAACATTATGAAAACAGTTTGCAATGTATTATTTCATCGACTCTGTATGGTTATGGTGTTTTGAAACTGTCTGATTGACATTTGTATTTCAATAAAATAAAAAAAAATAAAAAATAAAATAAAAAATAAAAAAGAAAAGTGCTTGACCAGTGCTGATGAAGTACATAGTTCCCAATGCTTTGCTAATTTGGTATTTTTAATAACAAAACTGTCACTGAAATTTAATTTCCCAAAAACCATTTTTAATTGTTTGTGGTACTAGAGATGGGACTCTGAGCCTTCCTACTAAGCTGTATCCCCAGTCTTTTGTTTGTGTGTTTGTTTGTTTTGGGTTTTTGACTTTTGGCTCTAGATAGGGTTTGCTAAATCACTTGGTTGCCCAGGCTGAGCACAAACTCAGAATCCTCCTTCCCATGCTTTCCTAGGATTACAGGGTTGTGCTCCACATTAGGCTATAGGAGCCATTTTTAGAATAGTAAAGTATTTTTATTAATAAATTTAAGTAATATGGAAACATTTTTAAAGCCTCTCAAAAGGACCAGAAAGAGCAGATACAACAAGGAGATGCCCTAGTGGATTCGCTCACACCAGAGCACAGCCTGCTGGCACCACGCTCATCATCCCTTCCCACCACGTTGCTTCACATCAGGACAGGATCCTAAGTGCACAGGACACAGCACCAAGGTAAAGGCCACCTGCACTCTGGTGGATGTCTAAGGAGTCAAAAGTAAGCTCCAGAGGTTTGAGGATATAGAGTGATCAAAACCAAGATGAAGACCCAGGAAAAACTAAGATAAAGAACAAAGGAAAGACAAATATGTGGCTGCATTTTTAGGCAGAATTCCTTTGATCAAGGATCTAAAGGTGCCTAGCCAGTGATTGAGATGCCAAGGTCAACTTCCAAACAAATACATTAGGAACAAGCCAAAAAGTGCAGCAGTCATTGACCTACCTAACCAAGGAACTAGTATTTGGCCATTTGACTGGATTCAAGCTGTTAATAAAATAAGTCAGTATCAAAATGTGAATCTTACTATTTATTTATTTATTTATTTAATGCATGGGGATGCTCCAAGCCAGATGGTCTGAGACAGAATTACACCTGTGACTCTCAATAACATTTCTGTTATTCACCAATTTTTAGGAAAGTACCTTTTAAGCACACAATTTGAGTATATTTTATTGCACCTGTGTGTATGTATATATCACTGCACTTCTATACTGTGAACTTTATAAGGCCATATGAGCAAAATGGGTAGTTTTTATTTAGATTAAATCAGTACAAACCTATTTGCTTATAAAGATTATTTTCCCCAAAATTAAATTCTAATATGGAAGGAAAATGAGGAATGAATTCATAACATGCAAATTAAGAATTCTGTAAATCCCCTAAAAAGATTCCTCAAAGAGGAAAGAAGATAGTAAGAATTATGTCCTATGGGCCAAGATAACATATTTCAAGATCAACTTGTCCACTTCAAAGAGATGTACTTAAATGGAAAGCATCACATCCACTTGCTCTTGAAAATGTTTGTGTATGTTTCCTATATACTAAAGTCTTAGAATCAAAATCATTTCACAGAAGAAGAAATTGACAGTCAGACAATCAGTGCTTTGTGACTCCAAGATTCAAATGCTAAACAACTTATGAATTCATTAGTTTTCCTACTATCACCAACTGTGTTTTCCTTATAGTATTTAATGAATTTGCCTTTAATTAAAATAAGACTAATATTCTCTTCCACACACCAATGGATCATTGCACTCCTGGAAAACATTCACCCTCCTATTGGAAATCACTGATAAGTTGAGTGAGGCAGTCTGTGTTTTTAATTATTATGCCTGCTGCTTTTTAATTCTTGCCATCTCATTCGCACACTGTTTTGCTCATGGTAGTCACAGTTTTAAATTTTTTATGTGTTCATGATCTTGTCTAGTGTTGCTTTCTTCACAGGAAAGTCAATAAAATACAAATAATACATCAAAATATTATGCTCCATCCTGCATCATTATTTCACTTCGTGCCACTCATTCCTCGAAGCTAGGAGAGATTGAGAAATATTTTCCTTTTTCTTTCATTATTCAAATGAATATACAGTTACCTGCTGTCATTAACAGACATCTGAAAAGAGAAATGATTAAACTATGGTCTGGTCAGAGGACATAAGTCACTGCAGTTCAACCAGGCCAAGAGTGATGATGCATGCTGGTAAAGCTAGCATTTGGGAGGCAGAGGTAAGAGCATTGCTGAGTTTGAGATCTGTCTAAGCTACCAAGTGAGTTTAAGGTCATTCTGAACTATGGAGTGAGACCCTTTCTCCAAAAAAGAAAGTCATCAAAGCAATCTTGCAAACCAACAAAGTTGAAGGACTCATACTTCCCATTTCAAAACTTGCTTGCTTCAAAACTACAGAATCAAGACAAAAACAAACTAAATTAAGAAATATATATATATTTTCCCCTTGAGAAATATTTCCCCTGGGAGCAATATATACATATTTCCACTGAGAAATACATATGTTACATTTCTATTGAGAAATACACACATTTTACTGATATATATGTCCAAAAGTAAACCCATACATTTATAGTCAACTGATTTTTTGACAAAGATGCTGCTATGTTTAAAGCTCAACTATCTTCCAAAAGCCTCCCATGTTCAGAGAAGAAGAGACTTTAAGAAGAGGATTCAACCATGGAGGCACCATATTTACCAGTGATTAGTCCACTAATGACTTCCTTGCTGAATGTGCTATTAAGACACAGGGTCTGGTCAGAGGACATAAGTCACTGCAGCTCAAAAGGATATAGTCTTGTCACAGGCTCCCTTTTTGCTCTGTTTCCTGGATGCCATTAAGTGAGTAACTATCCTCATTCATTCCCTCTGCCATGTCATTTCTGCCTTAAAGCCATTCAGCTATGGACTGAATACCCTGAAAGCAACTAAAATAAACCACTCCTTCTTTATACTATAGGTGTCAAGTATTTTTGTCTCAGTGATAGAAATGTGACTAATACAGAAAATTGGTACTTGGAGTGGAATCATTACTGTTCCTGTACCTGATCATGCACTCTGGAAATAGTTTTCATGAGGAGTTTGGAAAGCTTTGGAGATGCAGGGTAGAGAAGGCTTACAATGCTTTCAGTGGAGCTTGATGGGTGACTCTGGTCAGAGCTTAAGAGACCAGAATTCTGATAGGAATATGGGCAGTAATGGCCAAGCTCAGGAGGTTTGAGATGGGCATGAGCATTCTGAGCTACAAGAATTTGCCTACAGTTTGCTTTTGTTCTAGAAATTTGTATGAATCTAAACTTAAAAATCTTAGAACATTTGGTGGATAAAATTTCAAAACAGTCCAATGTTTAGACTGTGGCATATATATTGCTGGCTGCTTTTAGCCTGTGAGAATCAGAAGCAAAAAAAAACAGCAGAATGATATGAAGTTTGGCCAGAAAAAAAGCAACTATGAGCTTGTGGCAAAAGATTCTGAAGCAACTAGCATTAAAAAGAAGCCAAATACTTTGCATCAGGACAAGAAGAAAGGTGGTTTAAAGGAATCTCAGACATTAGCTAGACTCCACCTTTGACAGGATTAAAGTGTGAGAAAGATAAAATCCCATGAAAGCATTGCTTTGAGAAGAAAGCCACAGTGCTTCCTGTTCATTGAGGATCTCACAGGCATGAGAAAATATTTCCCCAAATCCAGCTGTCCAGGTATCCAAAGGCTGCTGCAGCTATGACCCACTGGGCATGGGCTACTGTTCCAGCAGGTGGAAGACCTCAGAGTCATCAACAAGGTGCTGATTTTAAGAGTACATAAACTGTAAGAATTATGAGCTTCTACCTAGGCTTCCCATGCAGGCTTCCACTAAGATTTCAAAGGAAGGCTTTGAATAATGTGCCCTTGTAAAGGCAATGTGTGCAGCTCTGAGAATAAAGCCAAAAGTAAAATGGATAGCTCAGGAAATTGGTGAAGCCAAGAAAGTTGAACATGTGCTCAAGAAAACTACAGACAGTGAGCGGAAATTGCCCAAGTGGTCATGTGAGCTGCAGTCAGCAAGACCATAGGGGCAGGGATGCCCAAGTCCTCTGAACACAGAGCTCACTACCATGTGCCCTGGGCACTGGACATGAAGTCATGGAATTTAATCTTGATCCTGCTGAGTTTTAGTCTTGCTTTTGTCTCATTCCTAATCCCCCTGTTTTTCCCTTTTTGAATGATAATTTTTACCTTATATGTATCATTGTGTGTGAAAGTATGTAACATTCCATTTTATTTTTCATTTATTTATTTATTTTTTGGCAGAACCGGGGATTGAACTTAGGCCCTTGCACTTGCCAGGGAAGTACTTATTCCACTGAGCCATCTCCCCGGCTCCCCTCCATTTTATTTTTCAAAAAGGTTCCAACTAAGAGTTGGATTTGAGTCTCAGAGGAGATTTTGAGTTTGGACTTTTCAGCAATGCTGGAATGGTTAAGACTTTGACAACACTTAAAGATAGATTTGGCACATTTTACATAATCAAGCTTGAGGCTTTTTGGGAGCCAGAGGTAGCAGTTGTGTGGTTTTACATCTAAAATATTCCCCCAAAGTCAACTGTTTTAATCCACTGATGAGTTTACAGCTGAATGTGCCACTAGCAGATGGCTGGATGTGAGCCACTGGGGACATAACTTAGACGGGCACATTTTCACCCCCAGCTACTCCCTTTTCTCCCTGGTTCCAGCCTGTCATAGAATGAACAGCTTTTCTACATCATGCCCTTCTCTTATGCCATTTCTGCCAACCCAGTCAACCACAGACTAAATTCTCTGAAAATTATGAATTAACATAGACCTCTCATGTTTTAAGTGGTGGGTACCAAGCATTTCTTTTTTTTTTTTTTTTTTGGTTGAGTATAAAACTTTATTGGAAAGAAAAGCTTCTGTTGGAGAGGGACAGAAGGGGGGCCTGAGTGGGTTGCCCCAAGCATTTTTTTATAGGCCTCATGAAAGTCACTAAAACAGCTAGCAGAGAAACTGTTTCAACATAGTGCTAACCTAGATAGTGACAGCTCAAAGTTGGACTTCTCCCTCATACCCTGTAAGAAAATTAACTCAAAACTGGATAAAGGCTTAAAGTAAGATATAAAATTATAAAACTGTCTGAAATAATAAAGATATTTAAAAGCATTAATAATCAAAAATTTAATTAAAATTATGGAAACCTATTTTTCATATCTCGCATTGGTAAAAGAAATTATAAAGCCCGGATCATATAAATTAGCACTTTTTAGAAAGCAGTTTGATGACATGAATTAATTTTGGAACCAGTGTACAACTGGACTTAATAATTCCACGCAACAGCCAGGGTTGATCCCCAGAGTGACATGTGGTGTCAGCCCTGCCCCAGGGTGCACTGAGACAGCCATTGAGACTGGGCCTGGCGGTACACATGCCTGCAATCTCTTGGGAGGCTGAACATAGGTGAATCACTAGGAGTCCGATCTACTTAGTGAGACTCTGTAGACCCTGTACTAAAATACAAATAATAATAATGATAATAATAATAATTCCAATTAAAGGAAGTTATCCATCTAATAATTTTAAAGAAAACAGAAAATCAAAAGGCAAATAAATGCCCATCAGTAATGCCCATTTAGTTTGACTAAAAAGAAATATACACTGGAATAATAGATGACATTAATGTTATTGATTAGTAAGTATATTTTATTAAGTTGAAAACATGTTGAGAATTTATTAAACAATTAGGTAATGAAATAGTATTTTAATATAATAAGTTTGTAAAAATCTATACATCTGAGTGTATACATACACAAAGTGTGATTAAGGAGTGCAGTAAATTTTTAATTTATTATAATAAAACATATATTTCCATTAATCCTCCTCAAAATAATCCCCCTCACTTCAAACACACGTATGCCATCATTCTTGCCAGTTGCTGAAGCAGTTCCAGAAGTCCTTTTCCATGAATGTCTATACTTACAATACCATGTCTCCCTCCATATTCTAAATTTATTAAAACCATTTGTTTTTCATGAATATTTTGACCTCAGAGAAGAGGCAAAGTCACGCAGTGCCAGATTTGGCAAACAAGGTGGGTAAAGACACTGAAGTCTTCTCAGAAGCCTGCCTTTCCATTGCAGAGCACTTGGCAGCCGCATTCACCATATTCTGGGAAGGCTTGGGATCATGTCTCGTACACACATGCACAAAAAAACACCTCCACAACTGCTTCTGCAAAATGTGTTCAGAAGAAAGAGTAGTATCTTGAAAAGCAATAATGTCAATGTCTCTTTTAATGTAATGAATTTTTTAATTTTAAAATTCAGCCAATTTTTATCATCCCTTGTACATTGCATACTACCTCTGATATGATTGGCTTCATTTGAAAAACTAATATACAATTTAAAATAGCCCCAAATCCCACAATTTTATTCTTTCTTATAAGTGAAACAGATTATTTTTAGAAAAAGAAACTCCTTGAACTAGATATGACAATGAAGTTACACTTTCCCAAGATATACTGCCTGTTACTCTATCTTATTTTTACCTGACCCTCATAACTCTGTCCATTTTGCCACAATCCCCACCCCAATACCAGTACATGTTGCTCAATAAAAATCTATGGAAAGATACATCTGCAATCAATGTTCTAAAAGCTAGTTTGGGTAAGATGATCTGAAAGAACACAAGAAAATAAGATACACAATAAAATACTAACCCGCCATCAAAATCACTAATGAATATATACATTTTACTTATATGAAACTATGCCACAACCTATTATTAAGGTTCTAAAAAAAAACTAATAAGCCCACTCTAATGGAGAATACAGAAAAAAATTTATCATTCACAAGGAACAGCCAAGGCACAAAAGTTAATCCGGTCTTCCTCTCTGCTTTTTTCCTGGATCAAACCCATCTGCATTCTTCCTCCTGCACTATGCTATAGTTTGATTTTTCCCATAGTGATATTTCCAGCAAGCACATCATGTACTCCAAGCAGCTTTTTGGCTGGAAATAAACTGAAATTGAGATGAGCAATTACAAGTTAATGCAATAACTTTAGATGGGCTGGTAGATTTTGAGAAGCCTAAATGCATCATTAGATAGTTTCCTCTTATTACTCTCGCCTGTGGCAAGAGGGTCTAATCTTTGGGTAATTGGGATTGATGACCCTGACTTATTGGATAATCCAAATAACTCTAAATCCTTCATGCAAAAGAAATAACAGCCAACACTCTTAGCTAACTGATGATAATCTTTGGTAGTATACAACATGAACATGAGAAATTATTCCATGTCCACTCTTAGTTAGAACCCTCTGGAGAAAGGGCCTTTCTGAAATGTATTTATTCTTCTAAACAAGTTCCCTGGAGACAAACATATGTCAATACAACTAAACCCTAACCCACCCCAAATGGAGCAAAAATCAATAGCTTTGCTTCCTATCTCCTTCAAAAGAATTCTTAAAGTATTAAAACAGCCCATAAAAGATTACAGATCAACTCTTTTATTACATGTCTGTGGCTTGAGTGACATTTCATAATTATTTTGATCACACTTCCAAGAGTCACATAAAAAGATCCCTAGATGTACTACATTATAAAGATGTCCAAGGGATCAGTCAGCTTATAAGACCTCCAAGTAAAAAAAAAAAAGAAAAGAAAAAGAAATGCCCAGGACTCTGACACCTGTCTCAAAATTTTCCCTTCCTTTCTGGGTCTTAAGCAAAGCATATATTTTCATTAACTACTTAGGTATCCTTGCCCAAGTAACTAGGGACTGACATTTCAGGGAATCAGTTAAAAGTATATTTAGTTCACTTTTGAAATATCCAACTAGACATGGATATAAATTCTTAAAATCATTTTTTTAACGTGAGTAATGTAATATTCCCAGATTATATATCAAAGCATCAGTTATTTCCCAACAAAAAGACAAAGCCTGCTTCTTGGGTACTTCCAAGAATTACTAACAAGAAACTCTTCACTTTTGTTCTGTTCCCTTCATGAGAAATCTGATACTTCTGGGCTATTGTTTATGCCAGCTCAATTATCTTCAAAGACTTACTGCATATTTTATCTTCTTCTGTGTTCAGCCCATTGAAATTTTTTTTGCCATCAACTCTATTTTTGAAACCTTATGAGATATAAGTATGGATTTTTCAAAGAGGAGCACTACTTAATGCTGCAGGTGGGAGAGGGAGGTATTTAATAGTTTTCAGTGAAAGCACCTGGTGCCCAAACATTCTCTAATAGAAGATCCAATTTCAGCCCTAATGCTGATCAAAGTTACTTTTCCTGTCAACAGTGGTGAACATGAAGCTTATATCATGGAAAATACAAAAGGTGTCAAAGCCCTGAGAACAACTGGAGTAGAGGAGGGAAAAACTACAGGAACAAACAGCTAGTCTCCCATTCTTGAGTTAATAATAATAAACAGCAGACACATTTCAGAGCCTGTGGAAGACAGTAGGCTTCATTATGAATATAACGGATGAATAGTGTAGATAAGGAAACATTTTGCCTCTTCATAAACACAAAACTTGGTGTCTTCTACCAACTAAAATCTCTAAATACAACAGTATGGAGGCAATATAAGGAATCTTCAGTGCATTACTGTACTTCACATAATGGAATGAGATATCAAAACCAGACAAGAACAGGGATTGTTTTCTCTACTAGCATTCATAATTTTCTCTGGAAAAATTAGAAGTTTCTACCAGAACCCTGATCTATTACCTTTCGTTTGTGATATAATAAAAATGTGTGTGATTTGCATGTCAGAGAATGAGTTTAACTATTATGTAACAATGTATCTTCATGAATTTCTGAATTAATGGCTATCTCTAGTTGGCCTCAGAATATGGTGGATTCAAATGACTACAGTAGTTGGAATTATACTGCTTAGAGGGGAAGGCACCAACTTCATGAAGAATATTCCTATAAGATGTCACCCACCTCCTGAGGTACTACCTCAGCAGGATTTCTTCTGTTTGAGAGGACTCTTCGTTTAATTCAGTACTCACATGACAAAAATGTGATTCTGGTTCTCCCTTATAAGCAGAGCCTAGAAAAACATTTTATTTTTTTAAAACCTTATCTATGTGAACAATGAGATAAACAGACAGAGACATAACAGGATAGTCTCAGTTTTTCAGTGAAGCAGCCAGAGATTTCCTCCTCTTGCTTCCCCTTCCACTTCTCCTCACCATTCCCTGTTTCCTCCTCATCCTCTTTCTCTTCATCTCTACTTCCTTTTTTAGTTCTGTGCTTCACAGCTATTAATGTTCAAATACAGTCACAATTCCTCAGCCCAATATTAATTAAATATCAATTAATACTGTAGAAGTACTGTGCTAATGTACTGTGGAAAGAAACTCCAATCCACATTTCTCCAGATTTTCATAGCTTCTTTGCTCAGATGTCCAATTCCTGGTCCCAATTCCTAAGTCATCCAATAAGCTTGTGTGAGACTCTATTATGTGCTAGGCACTGAGTATATGAAAAAGAGAGAAACACTCCCAGACCTACAGTACTAAAGGAACTATAATAGAAAAATGAACAAAGACCATGATACTACAAGAGTTAGTACCTGGAACAGCTGTTCCAGAGAAGTTTACTCTAGGTGATAGTTTAAGTCTTGAGAAATACTTTTATGCTGTCACTCAAGTTCTACAGGAATCTATTCACTTTCAGTACTATGGTATTATTAGCAGAGAGGATTTTGCAGGTTCAAATCAAGGGTAACACTATCATTGCTATTCATCAGGCTAAAGGGTCATTTTTCTTGAACTCAATTTTAGGCATCTCGTCTGTTAACTAAATGTGGAGTTTTTGTCATAGGCATATGAAACAATAGAATAGAGGTTAGTAGATAAATAAAAAGAAATCATTTCAGATTGTGACATAGAAAAATTAGGATAAAAAAGGGAAAAGAAATGAGGTGAGTGGTCAAGAGCTCTTTCAGAAATCGATTAATAATTTGCCCAGAACTATTATCTATGCAATTATATCTCAATTTATGTATTATATGCCATCTTCAAAATTAGACTGTGAATCAACATTTGAGTCAAATCCTATTGCAAATATACCCCAAGGCAATTTAAAGAACAATTTAGAAAATTTCCCTGTAAAGCAAAGACTCTTTTACAATGTGAATAATCACTTTCTCCTTTATGTCTTGTAAGTTGGAGTTTTATCAGGTTTGCTTAATGAAAGTCAAACTGCACCTTATATTTTATGGTGAAAAATAGAAGTAGTATTGTGAATGTGGCACTATGCAGGCACACATTATGTGCCATTTAGTTATTAGGTTCATGAGATCGCTGTTCTAGATTTTGGATACCTTGGACCAGGAGCACCACTGTCCAGGAAATAAGCAGCATAGAGAGGGCCAAACCCTTGTTTGAAGACTACCTATGTCACTTGCGGGAACACTTTTTAGATTTTAATGGATACTACTCACTTGGATTTTGCTAAAATACAGGCTTTGATTCAGGAGACTAGGTATGAGGCACTGCTTTTTGAACTCTAAGGTGGTAATGCCCACACTCCCGGCCAATGGGCCACACCTTACACAGAAAGGATCTAAGATAAGCCACTACAGTGGCAGTTAGAAGCATGTGTTGTAATTTGTAGTATATGAGCAACTTTTATGTCACCAAACCTTATAAGTTGGTGTAAAAGGTAAAAAGAGACCTTGCGAGACAGTATTTCTTAATCTTCCTCTTTTCTCCTATTGCACTCCCAGGCCCACCTTTACTTTGTAGCCAGGGCTTTGTTTGGAGCAGAGAAGTGGCTACCCCACCATTTCCAGTGGTCTTCCTATTTCATAACATCAGTGAAAAGCATGGCATACAGGGAATAGTCCAAGGGTTTAGCTTTGATCTCATGCAGTATCACTGCAGTAAGCCTCCCTATGCTCACACTTTCAACAAAATTAATGCGTTGTCTTTTACTCTGGCCTTCTTGCTTTCGTAAGATGTCTCTGGAACAATAGTGTGGTGCTGGCTATGTAAAGTTTTCCCCTTAAACTAAAGCAAAGGTAGTGTATGAACCCCAAAATACCTTTGAGTTCTAAGCACTGTATCAACTGTGAAATTAAGAGAGTATAGGTCTATGCTTTTGGAAACACATATTTACTGGGAAATGATAGGTATACCATTGCATTAACCAAACCCTGGCCAAATAAAGGCACATAAAGAACTCCCTGTTATCCAGACCTCAGGATAATTTGTATACTTTGATTTATTTGGTAGTCACTGAGTGAGCTGTAATAACTTGTACTTCATGTTGCATTATAAGGCTTCTATTGCCACATGATTTAGAGGACTTTTTAAACCACAAATCAGCCCTCACATTCACCACGATTTATCTTCCAATCAATAGAAATCAGTCAACAAAAGTGATACTCAAAAATCAAAATATTTCCACTTAGAAATTTCAGATAGCTCTTCTTCAAGATAGAAAATAATCTTGAAGTGGAAAAAGAAATCAGTGTATCAAAATTGTTGTTTCAAAGACCCATCAGCCAAGTATAGGACATGAAAGCAAAAATTCTTCCTCGCACATTAAACATAGAGTTAGTTTTCCTTAAAAATCTCCTTTTGTATGATAAGTATTTTTATGCTTTAAAGAAAAGCTAGGGAATACAAAACTATCTCTATGTTCAATAGTTTTTCTTAATACATAAATCCATATTAAGAGAAAATACAAGTAAAACCACCACTAAAATATATATTTGCTTAGGATAGTTATCAATAATATATTAACTAATATGATCTAGGTGCTTTTAAATATTGAGATACAAAAAGACCCAGGAACATAATTTTTAATTAAATTTTTGTAACACAGCCTTTACATAAGACTGTACACTTCATCAGATGTGATATGTCTGCCCTCTGCTGGAAGAATGGGATTAGCTTCTCAGGCTTGCTATTCTGGTTCTTGAGACAGAACTGCCAGCAACTGAGGGGACAGACATCTTATCAAACTAGGAAAAAATTTAGAATTCTATTCTTATTTGGAGGCTGCAATCATCCTAAAGGACAGGAACATCTGGGCATATCTTTCAGGCCTATTGAGTGTACTCCCCGCAAGTAAGACAACTGAGAGTCAGTAGGAAAGAACTCTGATAAGAGTTCATTCTACAAGAAGCGATTAAGCCCACATCTGGGGACCCATGACTACGTCTTAAAATTCACTATGAGGGATTATTTTGAGTACTGTATGTACCTTTCTTTCAGATTGTCGATTTGCCTAAGGAGCTGAGGGTTTACATAAGAATCTTGTGAAACTAAAAGCTCTTTCTAAAATTTGGAAACTTTGTTTTCAGTGTTATTTTGGAAGCAAAAAGTAGCTCCACCCTGGACCCAAGCAAGTGTGACAAACATCTGGGGAAGGGATGACCCAATACTTCTGTAGAGGTAGCATGGCACTGTCACAGCAAGGGGGCCAGGCGTGAAGTTGCCTCAGCAGTCTCAGTGCTGTGCAGGGCCCTTCAGAATTGGAATGTCAAACTTTAGGGTCCCCCTGCAAGTCTTAGAACCAAGAACACTCAGCCAGCAGAAGCTCTAGTACCAGAGGGAACAAGGTGCTGTTGCAGGGTGCCACATCACCAGAATTCAAGCATGTGTCAAGGTGAGTTGTCAAAGGGAGGGCCAATGCGGTTGCCATGCAGTGGATGGAGAACCACTTGTGAGCAACATGAGCTGCTCTCTGCAAATCTCTACTGTGACTGGCTTTGGGAATCTCAAAATGTGAGAATAGGTACAAGCCAGAAAGGTAAATATGCTATTTTTATAGATAAACATATATTTATTATATGTTTTCTGTACTTATTGAAGTGAAAGTCACAACATAAAATGTACTGTACTTTGTTTTTATTTAAAAAGAAAATGGGAAAAAGTAAATAAACAAATATAGGAAGGATAATGGAAGTCATATCAGTCTTTTGCATTTGTGCGTAATCTGGAACCTAGTCAAGACTCACCGATAGCAACAGTGTTTCTGAATAAACACAGATCAAGAATGAGGAAAACAGGAGCTGTGGGAGGAAAAATAGTTCTTCTGTACTCTCTTTAAAAATAAAAATAATAATTAAAAAAATTAAGAAAGAAAAATAGCTCTGTGTAAGACAATAATCAGGTCTGGGGAGATAGCTGAGCAGCCTAAGTGCCTACGTGGCAAGCGCAAAGACCTGTAATCAATCCCTGGTACCACATACCATGCCAGCCCTGGAACCCCAGATACACCATGATGGCCTCGGAAACCGGACATGGTGGTGCATGCCTGTAATCCCAGCACTGTGGAGGCTGAGACAGGAGAATTACTAAGAGCCCTAGCTGTGTAGCAAGACCATGTACCAAATAAATAAATAAATGATTAAAACTTAGGGGGGGGGGAAGGACTGAATAGTTCAGGCTCTAAAAAGAATAAAATCAGGGAAGATCTGCAGTGATGTAAATCTCAAACATACAAGGAACATGTGAGCACCTTCATGGCTCTGAATTACTCTGGCCATGGGAATTCATGCTTTGTGAGTACATTTAAGTGGATGTGATTGATTCCTAAATTCCATACATTTATGTGAATAGCATGAAAGTTGAACCACAGCTTTGACCTATGAATTTTTTTCATGATGCTTTTAAAATGCTATTTCCTGTACAAAGTCTGAAACAGAGTAAGAGGTCAACAGGTTCTAAATAAACACATTTTTATGAGTAAAATAATTTCCTAAACAATCTTTTCTCTTTGTCTTTGAAATAATAGAAGTTGAATTTAGGGGTGGTCTGCAACCAAGATACATCCTCAACCCTTTTATTTTTTATTTTAAGATAGGACCTCAATGACTTGCCCAGGCTAAACTCAAACATATGATCTTTCTATCTCAATACCTGGTATCAGAGGTTTGCAACAATGTGCAACTCATTTTAAAAATTCGTATAGACATCAATTTTCATTATTCTTGCTTTTTATAGCTATTCTTGCAAAATTAAGACATCGGTAGAACCCTAAGAATTAGACACACCAAAATCATCAGGTACTAAAATTTGCATCCATAATTTCTACCTTATTCACGTTTTCTAAGATATTCATGTATTACTTTTTAAATCAAACTTTTAAAAATCAATCTTCACAGAGTAATTATCTTCTCCCACATCATTTTTACTTACATTTTTATTCTCTGCTGATGGAAAGACAAAGATTTTCAGTACAAAGTCCTCATCTTTCCTCTGGACCTAAGCCATTGTGACACACAGCTGGGGAAAGGATGACCCAACACTTCTGTCAAGATAACATGGCACTGTCACAACAAGGGGGCCCGCTATCAGGGCATTTCTCCACAAAGACTCTCAGTGAACCATTCACCTCATAGCAATTGCTTCTCCTCTGAACCTAAACACTTTTGCCAACATTGCTGCACTTCTGACAGTGCTCCAGCCTACCCGGGGTAGGGCAATCTTAATTTACATCTGGATTCTTGCTCTAGAATACTGAATAGCAGCTTTTTTCACACTCAAAAATGTCTCTTAGAATGATGACATATGACTAGCCTGCTTCTCTAACTCACCTCTGAAAGAAGTTTCACCTCCCCAGCTGAATAATAAATCTACACTGATGCCATGTTTCATTCTTCCAAAGCCCTTTTCTACACATTCCTCTGTGCTTTGTCCATGAGAGCAATTCAAATAGTACTTGAAAATCAACTGGTGTCACTACCATTAATAACAGAGAGTGCTCATGATGTAATAAGCAGGCATTCTATGGAGAGCTGCCTCCCCATCCTTACACACACACACACACACACATGTCTGACCACCATATAACCATATAGAGTCTAAACCCATTCTACAGATCCCATCTTATTTGCTCCTCCCTCCAGCTGGCCAGTAGGGTGACAGGGGCCTCCTTCATCCCTTGCAGAGTAAGAGCTACAATTTTAGAGTCTAAGTGTCTTTGCTAAAAATTTCCTTGAAGTAAAATTTTATTAAATTGTTTGTCATTGCTGATCCTCATTTCCTCTTTTACCATGTTCACTGCCTCCTTCATTCACAATACTACTAATAACAATCTACCATGGTCTGAACATGAGGCAAGGTGTTGTGTGCTAAAGAAAAAAATAATCCATCTGACTTAGAACTTAGAATTCGATGGTAAAGATAGCAACCCAAGCAGTCAGTGTATACAGCTGTTGAGAAATAGAGCATGTACTAAGAGAACACACAAGAGAAAATACTTAATTTTTATCCCCCTTCTTGGATGAGTCGGGGAAGGTTTCACAGAAGTGATATTGACCTAAATGGTAAAGTAAAAATTAAGAAGAAAAATACACCAAACAAAAGTGCAAAAAAAAAAAGTTCAGAAACACCAACCAATTCCCTGGGTGTGCAAAATGTCAGTCATGGGAGCAGGAGGCTGAGGGGAAATGGATGGCAAGTATAGTCAGGGAGAATAGTGCCAGACAGAGGCTGCCTGACATGCAAAGGGCTTGGGCTTTATGTTATAGGCAGAGAGAAAAAGAAGAGTAAAAGTTTTCCAAGTTAGAGGATGGTGTGACAAGATGTTTGCTTTCGATTTTTTTCCCTTACATATACAACTAGTGAAAGACTGCTTTCCTATAATGAAGCTTAGAAGAGAAAGCTGTGTCTGCAGGAAAAGTGCACATTATACCCAAAGTGTGTTATTACACCATGGGATGGCTGGAAGGGAGGAGGGCTTAATGGAGATTTTGAGGAAGCTGCAGCTCTCTCTGCTAAATAATTATCCATTTTACTCATTTGGTTCCTTTGGTATTTGGGGTGCTACTGGTTGGATGTTGAGGGTAAAGAAAGCAGTGCTAATAGTGTGAAAAAGCAAGAGGTTAAAGGAAAGGAAAAGGGGCTTCTCATTTGTGCTACCAAGGACTGAAGACCCAGATTTGGGGGTGCATGATAGAAAGCATAAGAGAGCCCTTCCTGGTCTTCCTCTTGGTCCTAGAAATTTATATTTATAATCCCACGGATTACTTATTAGAATCCAATCAAGTTAATTCCAATCCACCACTTCAAGAGCAACCCATGGTGAGAATAAAAACAGTAAAGCATATTTATAGTTATGGAGAGTCAAGGGGTCCTAAGTCCAGGCATGGTGATGGCTATCCAAAACAAAGACCTCCACCCAGGGCTGACCCTGGGTTTTATTCAGTCATGAAGAAGGAGTGGTTTGAGGATGAATGACTGAGAATGGCAAGAAGTAGGTGAGTACTATGAGCTGGGCTAGGTAGAAGACATATATTTACATCTACAATATGCAGAAAAGGATATGCAGAGAGTAATCTGCATTACACAATTGAGTTAGTATCTAATGTTTTGTGGTCTGGTGCTTCATCTCTGATGTGTAATCTGTCAAGCCCCAGGAAATCATAGCCTCTATCTCAAGGCTTGATCCCAGTGGGCAGTGTGGAACATTGGCTTCTCTCAACTTGGATCATATTAAAGAGCCACAGGTGTGGTTCATCAGGGAAACACATGTGCCATCTTCAAAGATGGTACCAGCACCTCAGCTAGACCAATCTACATTGCCTAAAGCCATTTGAAGGGCTGAGGCAAAGTCCTAGCCAGCTTTGTACATAACAATACATGGAAATATAGGGTCAGGCATAGCCAAAATGGAGACAACTGCTCTTCTTTCAAGAAGAGTCGCTCAGGTGGTCCTCCACAGAAAGCTTTGGTTATGCACATGTTAAAGGAGAAATGTTCATAGGGGTTCCAGATGGAAAAATCCAATGGATTATGGCACTACTAGTTTTAGAAAATCAGCCTTAGAGATAAAGATGGGAGTGTTTTCAGTTTCTGAGCACTCATTAGGACTGTGGGAAGTGATAATGTCATCCTGGGACAGATTAACAAAATGAAATAGAAACAAGAACTGAAAGAGAGGCAGAGTGGTTGGAAATGAGACATCACCCATCCTGTCAGGTTCAGTAAGTTGGTAGTATCTGCTTGGATTCCCCAAGAAAGACTCCAAGACCACAACCCAGATGCCAAGATGATTTCACAAGATAGTCATTCAAGGAGCAAGAGCCTGGGAATGGTGACATCACAGACCAAAGAGGCTGGACAAAGAAAACAAGGATGTGAGAAGCAGAAGAGTAATGAGCATACACATCACAAAAGAACATCTGCAGGAACAAGTGCTTCAGAGAGATCATAGAGAATTAGGGACTGAGAAGATGCTGGAATGGGGACATCTGCGATTTACTTGAGAGCTCTCAGTGATGGAAAGGAAAGTACTGGGGGAATAAAGGAACAAAGGAAAGGAGTTGAGGTGAACTCAATGAGGGAAGTAGATGTCCCCAAGAAATTCACAATGTTACTCAGCTATTAAGAATGATAAGTTTGAAGCATTTATACTGAAGTGGATGCCACTTGAACATATACTCATAAGTGAAATAAACCAGACACACATATGTAAATATCGTATAGTCTCCCTAGTATAACAAGCGAAAAGCAGAAATACAAAAGGAAATGTACAACAAGTAAAATCAATTGAGTCAGATAAGGCAAAGTGA
>PVKA01042078.1:0-17660 GCA_004027165.1 Ctenomys sociabilis
AGGAGGAGGAGGAGGAGGAGGAGGAGGAGGAGGAGGAGGAGGAGGAGGAGGAGGAGGAGGAGGAGGGTGGGGAAGAAGAAGAAAGAGGAGGAGGAAGAGGGAGGAGGAGGAGGAGGAGGAGGAAGATGAGAAGGAGGAGGAGGGAGGAGGAGGAGGAAGAAGAAGGAGAAGAAGGAGAAAGAAACTTTGGGACCAAGGATATAGCTCAGCTGCACAGTGCCTGCCTGGAAAATGCAAGGTTGTGAGTTCGATTCCCGGTACTATAAAAGAAATTATACAATGGAATGGAGAATAAATGCCTCTCAACCCTTCTCAGACTGGCATATGTACAGGAAGCCTGCACTGAAGGGAGGTGTTCAGAGGTGCCGGAGTCTGGAGCTCATCCTTTCCAGGTGTGCAAATCCTGCCAGCTATGGGGACCCGGTCTGTGCCCTTAACTCCCAGGACTGCAGCTTGCCCTCGACTGTTACCCACCTTCCCTTTCCACACTGTGCTGAAGACCTTCACGCGAGGCCTGGCCTGGCTCAGCTGCATGGAGCTCTGCCACCCTCACAGAGACCTGCACACCCCTGGCTACCCCTGCAGACTTCAGTGGTTACTGAGCCTTGCACAAAATCACTCTCATTTTCTATCCTAAGAGCTCATGGCCTGAGGGACGGCAAGCAAAGGCACCCCTGGCTGAAGCGTCATCTGCAGGTAACTTTTGTTTTATTTTCATATCTAAAATTAATACAAGCATAGGGCCTGGGAGATGGCTCAGTGGAATAAGCACTTCCCTGGCAAGCACAAAGGTCTGAGTTCAATCCCTGGGTTCTGCAAAAAAAAAAAAAATAAATAAAAATAAAATTAATACAAGCATAAACACTGACCATAAGCAACTTATACAGATTAGGGAAAGCGAGAGTTTTTCTGAACCTTCTTACTTTCTGTGATTTGGCCAGTTATTTTCTTTGCTAATTTTTCTATTGTGCTCCTAATAACTAGAAGTTCTTGGTAAAACCCAGACAACAATCCAATACTACATGTGTACACATCTATCTCATGTGTATCTCTCTCTGCGTGTGTATAGATGCACACACAGACAAATAGGCTACCAATGTCTCCTGCCACCTGTGTGCTATTCCAGTGTGTAGCTCTTTCTGGTTTTGAGTCAGAAGTTCTGCGTTGTGGTGAAGGCAGATTTATCCTCTTCCTGCCTTCATGGTTGGGGTCTTGTTCAGGACCTTTCCTGTTTCCCCAAGGTCATCAGCATGCTCTCCCTGGGACTCTAGGCTTTCTCATTTGGGTACCCCAGTGCCCAGCGCGCTGACCCCTCCTCCCACGATGAGAGCCAGGGCCCATGGGTCTCTTTTCAGGGGAATTTTGAGGTCTTCTGCTCCTCGGCATCAGAACTTCCACTTCCCTAGTTCTTGGAACAGTCTAATGCTTACTGCAGGCTCTGTGGGTGCCAGGTGGGGAGAGGAGGTAGCCATCGGCAGCAGGGAGGCCGTTCTTTGGACCAAGCTTCACTGTCTCTGGTCACTGTTTGCTGACTAGAGAATTCTGCCAGTGATTAACATCAGAAGGACCCTCCTGCCATTACTCTGTCTGTTCCCTGTGGAGCGTGGGCATTTGTCTGCTCTGCTCTTTTGGCACAAACAAGGGCGTCTGATCTCTGTTGGACTGTTTGCTGGCCAGGCTTCCCAAAGGGAAACATTTGCCAGCAGAAAGGTCGGGGGCTGGGGCCTCTTTCTGCAGTAGAGATGGACCACGGAAGGCAAGCGTGGACTACTACTGACTTTTGAAACGTGGCTTGGAGCCTGCTAGAGGTCACCTTCTCATCTTGGCCAGCCTTGAGATTCTAATTTCAAATCTCATACTGCCTGTAGAGTGTATTACAGTGGTGAAAGTTTCATGTATGTGGAGCATGAATTTATCCTGGAGAAGGCATGGGACACAGCGTCATATTGTGTCGTTAAGGAGACGTCCACTCCAACAGGTCAAAAGTGCACCTTTCTCCCACTCTTTGATGCCCTTTAGAAGAATATGAAAATGGAAAATCCCCTCTCTGACCATGAAGAGCTCATTACAGTTCTAAAAAGATAAAGGGGAAGCTAAAATGTTGTGTGGATTCCAGCAGGGCAGTAGGAGAAAATCCATTGCTTCCTTTAGGGCTTAAACAGAGCAAGCCGTCCAGCCTATGAAGCTAAGCCCTAGCCCCCGAGGTGCCCACACGATGCCCGGTCACAGACTGCACTGCGTCCTGTGCTTTTACAAACCTTCCAGTGGAGGAATGTTCTGGAAGCTTGCGTGGCTGAAGCATCAGCTGCAGGTGGGGCTGGGGGCCTCAGGAAGGACTGGCTGGCAGCTTCCATCTCAAGTTCTTCCGTTATTTATTTATTTGGTGCAGGATCTCGCTACTCAGCTCGGACTCATACTGATCCTCCTGTCTCAGCCTCCCCAGCCCTGGGATTATAGGCGTGCATCACCATGTGCCTGTATGGCATGCCTGGGGCTTCAGGGCCTGCGTGGCATGTGGTACTGGGTACTGAACCCCAGTCCTTGTGCATGCCAGGAGGCGCTTAGAGCACTGAGCTACCTCGTCAACCTGACCTCAAGTTCTTTTCATCTAGTCTCTTCTCTTGCATGTGTCTCCTCTCCTCCCCTGCCCAGTGATCTTAGATAAATTGGCGAACCCACCATGCTGGTTGCTGTGCACAGGCTCTAGGGAGAAATTCTACTTCTCCAGGCTGGGACATGCATCTTTTGAAGTGGCTGCACCCACAGAGTGGGATTAACAGTGCCTGTACTGCAGGCTAGGTTAATTACACATGAGAAAAAGACTTTGCAAGTTAGCAGGGTGCAAGGCCCTACCCATAATCTCAGCACTTTGGGAGGCTGAGGCAGGAGAATGGAAAAATTGAACCTAGCTTGGGTAACTTAGCAACTCAGAAAGTCCCTATCTCAAAAAAAAAAAAAAAAAAAAAAAAAAAATATATATATATATATATATATGGCTGGACATAAAGCTCAGCATGAAGGGCACGGATTCAATCCCCAGTATTGAAAGGGTGGAGGGAGAGCGAGAGGGAAGGAAAGGGAAGGGAAGGCAAAGGGAAGAGAGGGGTCCAGAATTATTAAAACAACCTTTCCTCTTTCTCCTACCTTTCCCATATCCCCGTCCTTGCATGTGACCAGGCTCATTTTTCCTTAAGAGGAAATCGACAGGGTACTTCCCCAAGGCCGACTTCTAAGGACCTCCACAATGAGTTCCTTTGGATGCTTACATCAAGCATTCTCAGCATTTTATGTGATTGTGTTTCTAACGTTGCTCATGTTTTCTCCCTTTAGATAGGATACCTTCCCTGGCAGCCTGGAAGGCCCTGGTTGACTTACATAGAACACCTCCCCCTTCGGGGCTGGCAAGTCCTCTGGATTTATTTTAGAATAGTCATTTTCTATCTCCTTAGGGAATCATGCTACCAGCACCGCCACTTTATTGGAAGGATCCAATAAAGAAAGCAATGGGTGGTCTTTCAGGCTCCGGGTATGATATAATCGTGTTATGGATAACAGGAGTCAGTGCAGATTAGTGGCTCAAAGCTCGGGCCACTTGGTTTGAACCTTGGCTTTGCCACTGCGAGCTCTGCACAGATCCTCTCTAAACATCTGTACAAGGAGGTGGGGAGGGACAGACTCTTGTCCAGCCTCACATCCGGGACTGGTGTGGGGGAGGGGTCAGCCAGGGCACCAGTACTCCTGGGAGGAGGCTTAGATGCATTGCTCCGGGAAAGCTCTGGGGTGAGTGGAGCTGTTGGAGGGTGGGAACCTGTCAGGGGAGGGGTTCTAGGCTTCACAGTACCTTCATCTCACCTTCCATATAGATAGGTGACCTTCAGCTTACAATGAAGTTCAGTCTGAATAAATCCATCATAAGTTTAAATGCAGTCACAACTCCTAACCTGGGGAACATTCAAGCTTAGCAACCCAGGGGGTCACTGTAGAGGGTTGTGTTTTTCCCTTGTGATCATGTAGATGACGGGGACCATAGCTCATGACCGCTGACCAGCACCCCAAGAGCCTTCCGTGCTACATGGGGGAGGTCAGGAGCTCAAATCTAAGTATTGATGAAAAATGGTACATCAAATCATTCCATGTCAGAGATATCTGCATAGCCGGGGGTGGGGTATTTTGGAGTCGATGCAGTTCTGGGGGTGCTATCTTAAGATTCAGAGCCCCTCTGAGCCAAAAACAATCTTTATCTGTAAAACAACTACCTAGTAAGGATATGGTGGGGACTGGATGGAGACACGTGCACCGAAGACCAAGTGCAGGAACAGGGACAGAGCAAGCACAGTGCAATCTTGGGGAACCTTTCTGAAATCATTGTCAAGCTCATTTCCCACACCCCTCTTTTTCCATTGAAAACCGTCTTGATAGGCACATAGCACAGTGCAATGGCATACAGGCCACCTTCTGAGGAGGGTTTTCTGGCTTCTTTCAACAGGACTCAGGAAGACACAGGTGCCCTCCAGGGTTAGCTGTCAGAAAGACCTTTGATCCCGGGTGATACTTTTGAGGTCCCACGGCAGTGGAGAGGCCATTTTCTGTTTTTCCCTCGGGGGCCTTCCTGAAGGCTGTACCACCCATGCTTCCCAGTGGTACTCCATGAAGCCGGGCAGCAGCCTCTGAGGAGATCTTCATGCCCCAAAGAAGAGACCAATGCCATGGGAGGTGGAAAGAAGCATCCCAGCATTCTCTCTGCTGAGCTGTCTCAGTCAACCTGAGAATGCTTTTCCATTTTCCAGAGCCCGCACATCCCCTGCCATGGTGCTGTGGTCCAGGCCAGGTCAGAAGCTCAGTGAATGCACTCCATGCCCATCCGGCTGCAGAACCCCAGGGTAGGCAAGGCCAGGTGTGATGGGTCAGGTGTGATGGGCCAGGTGTGATGGGCCAGGTGTGATGGGCCAGGTGTGAAGAGCCAGGTGTGAAGAGCCAGGTGTGAAGAGCCAGGTGTGATGGGTCAGGTGTGATGGGCCAGGTGTGATGGGCCAGGTGTGAAGAGCCAGGTGTAAAGAGCCAGGTGTGAAGAGCCAGGTGTGACAAGGGCAATACCACATGCTGAAGCAAAGGAGGTACTTGGCCATTTGGCTCCCTGCACTGAGAATTTGTCTTTTGTACTTCCCTGGTGAGTTTGAGGCAGCAAAATGTGGGAAAGGAAAGGTTTTTTCCCCCCAGAACAAACTCAGAAAGTGTCCGTGGAAGCCAGCTGTGGGTCAGACTGTAGTTGGGGCACAGCTGTACTGTGGGGAACAGTGGGGCTCCAGGGGCCTGAGTGTTTGTGTCCCCTTGGGTTCCCAGTAGCAGCATTCCTCACCCAGAGCCCGGAGTGTTAGGCTCTTCACATGCATCATCGTGGGCACTCGACAACAGCATCGGACAGAGGCTGCGAGGAGAAAGAGATACTACGGCCTTCCCTCCCCACAGGGCAGCTGGTCCTCCACTGACACCCACAGGTAGGAAGACGGCCCTTTGTAACCTGATCAGCTCATTTCCATGAGAAGTTGGAAAATACGAATTTTATTTTAAACGGGAAGATTCAGTTCCTGGTTTTCAAATCTTGATAAATGATAGCAACTTAAAATCCACGCATGCCAAACAAAACACAGCTCCAGACAAAGCGTGGCTCCCAAGTCTGCAGTCTGCATCTTCTGCAAAGACTTAGAATCATTTTTCTGCTTTAAGGATATTTACTAGGGGCAGAAAATCCTCATCTAAACAAGGAACGCAGCTGGAAATGCCATTGCCCACCTGGCCTGTGGGCGGCGTGGTTGTTGTCAGGACCCTAACCTTTTGGAACCACTTCCTGCTTCATTCCCAACGTTCCCTAACCCAGGACTTTGGTCTTGTGTTTAGGCTTAGGGCTGCTGGGGAAGTTGGTGGAGAGGTGACTTCCTCAGAGTTTCAGGAGAGGAAGATGATAGAGGGAGGTCAGCGCATCAGACCAGCTTGCCCTCCACTGTCTCCAGCACGGGTCTCCAAGGGCTGGGAGACCAGTTCTCATCAGCACCAGCACCTTGGGAAGGTCATGGAGCCTTGAGGGGAAAGACTGAGTCTGAGCCAATCAAGAGCTTGCTCTAGGACTTCCCCCCAACCCAGCAAATAGAGTTTTCACCTGTGACAGGGCCAAAGGTGTGTGTCCCTGCCACACACGCTCGCATTCATTTCAGGAGATTCCGGGAAAAGTCAGCCTGTACCCTTTCTGAGAGATGGAATCTACGGGGGCAGGGAGACCATCTATCAAGATAGTGCCTCCCCACGGGGTAGCTAGTCACTCGGGACAGTGACCAGCAGCCACCAGGCCGGGAAACCAGATAGTGACCCCTCTGGCAAACTCCTAGGACTTGGGTACAATCATTTCCTTGGAATTTTGTCCTCACTTCCAATTTAGGACCACAGAAGGAAGCCAGAGTGTATCCCTCCGCAGTGACTTGGGGTGCTTCTCCTCTGGTCAACAGCTTCCTGCTTCATCTACGTGAACAGCCTCAGGTCAGAGATGCTCTGAAGTCCTCGATGGCGTCTACTCCCCACTACTCTGCCTGTCTTTAAGTATCTGCCTGCTGCAAGGGGAAGTGGCTGGTTCCCCTGGTAGCACAAGCTGCAAGTAAATAGCCTTTGCTTATTCTCATAGGTTGGCCTTCCTGTACCTCCCCTGCTCGCACACCACAGTTTGGTGGGAGTTGGGGACATTCCAGGCAGGTGACAATGGCCAACTGCTTGATTAAAACACCCCCAGCCCATCCCACACGTGAACGCTGGCTGCAGAACAGACTTGGCGAAGAAGGTAATGCTCAAAACCTGGATGTAACCCACTCTGTCCCAGGGGAAGGACACAGAGACATGTTTGAAATCATTGTGTTTGGAGCAAAACCTTCATTAGCCCAGAAGACAATGGAGCAATTGTCCCTGGCAGACAAAGGAAAGTGCTGGATTCTTGCAGTGGAGGCACTTGAGTGGCTCTGGGTCCAGATTTCCACAGGTGGATAGCCAACAGCGGGGAGGGCAGAGCCATTAGCCATGGGTGGGGTGGACAACATGGCCATGGGAGAAGCCACCTGTCACCTCCTTGTCAGAAGGCATCTCGTCCTCTGAATCCAGACTCACGGTTCAGATTCCCACCTTCCCCTTCCTAACTTACCACACCAACCCTGAACTCATCTAGGGAAAGGCCTGGGGAGGGCCATCTGCTAGAGTTAAAACAAACAGTCACAGACAGAGAAACTTCAACACATCACACCTGTATTTTGCTGGATGAAGCAGCTGGAAATTAAAGAAGTGGAAATGTACCATACTCATTACGAAGAAGAAATAGGATCATTCTGAAACGTATTCTTGTCCCCACCCATTTCTAATATTTTAAAAGCTTTAAAAGAAGAATTCATGCTTTCCTTCCGACCTGACTCAACACCACTCAGACTCCACAGAGGAAGAGGAAGGTGGGGAAGGATCCCAGACCTGGCGTACACCCAGGGAACAGGAAGAGAAGGCGCTAAACCACCTTTGTTCTGATTTAAGAATGCCTGCCAATTACTTAAAGCAAGGTCCCAATTCTGCCCTGTTAATTAGGTTGACATCATGGAATTTACTAGAAGAAAAGCAGTCTAGAAATATGCACTCTCTTGTCTCAAGGCTTCTGTGGTGTCACATGACAGAGCAGTTACTATGGTGATTATCAGTCGCGAGTGGATTGTCCACAAGTTGAACTTGCATCTGACAAGTCAAATTTGTCAGTTTGGGGAAAAGTAAAGAGGGTTACTTTGTTTTCTTTTCTTTTTCTGGAAGCGATTTCCTTGGCTCCCATAGATGCCTTTTCTCCCTTTCCAGCTGGGAGGCTTTCTCCACATTGTAGTATCAGGATGTTTTCTTCCCTCTTGTGATCTGTAGCATCTACAAGAAGTTGTCACACCTTGTAGCAGTGGCCCTTTCTGGTAACTTTGGAATAAAATAAAACACTTTCTGAGATTCAGCTGCAGATCCAGTGGGAAGCCACAATCCCAGCTGGGCCTTTTCTGAGATGAGCAGAGCCCGCCAAAGACTTCTCTCCAAAAGCAGTCAGTTTCCTCCGTTGGCATGAACAGCCCTTCACAGCATAACTAGTGAGCGTGAGTGCGTGTGTGTGTGTGTGTGTGTGTGTGTGTGCTTGTGCCTGTGCTGCTGCTCTTTGTCCCTCAGCAGGTAATGACTTTCATGGCCTCACTTTATCAGATTGAAAATGAAAAAGCCATTTAATAAAGCCAGCTCCATCTAGCCAGGGAACTGCAGGAAGCGGGGGGGGAGCGGGGCAGGGGGGACTGGGGGTGCTGCAGGGAGGGACTGGCTGGAGGGGTATCTGCCTGAGGAAGGCTGTCAGCACAGCTTTGGTAGGGGCCGGTGGAGGCTCCCCTGCACCAAGAGAGCTCCTCCCCTGGGCCAAAGCCTGCACTCAGCTCGCTGCTCCATTGGTTCAGGGCCTCACCCAGGCTCTAGGTCATAGGAGCCTTCACCTGTCTCCTGTCTGTGAAGGATGACATTATCTGCTGTGACTTGGAGCATGAGTGCCTCTATTAGACCCAGCCAGACCCTGCTAAGGTCCATGAGGCCTGACAGATGCCAGTGTCTTACTGAATTCCAGGCTGGCCTTGAGTTCACTACGTAGCAGCCCAGGCTGGCCTTGAACTTTCAGTGACTCTCCTGCCTCAGCCTCCCAAGAGCTGAGATTCCATGCATGGATCACCACATCCAGCTTATTGTGGAGCCTTTAAAACATGGAGCTGAGTAGGGGAAAGTGATTCAGGGCTTATGGCTTTGGAGAGGGGAGCTGGACCCAGCTCCTTTGCCTCTTTCTTTTGCTTCCTCTCTCTCATGTGCCCTGTGACCCTGAGCCACGGGGAGTAAACTGACCATGGCATGAAATTTCCAGAAGCCTGAGTCAAAGGGAACCTTTCTTATTTTGAACCAAAAATTTCGGGCCTTTTATTTTAGTAATATCAGTCTGATATCACAAAACCTTTCCAGCCCCTCCCATGAGCTCATGAACTGGCAGATGGTACCTGATCTGCAGAGTGGGCAGAGGACAGCCTCGGAGTAGAGAAGGACAGGTCTGTGTCCAGAGGTGTCTGCTGCATTAGTGGCAGGGTGATCAATCCCTTCCATGAATAACAGATAAGCTTCCCGCAGATACAGACACCTTCAATACTTAAAGTTCAAACCAGGTAAACTGAGGCTTGCAAGGTGATTTTCTGACTCGGGAGACAAGGCCTTTGCATCTCCACTCAACCGGCCAGTGCATGCCCAGACTTCCAATCGGTTGCCCTTGCATATTTCATTATATTCCCATCATCAAATTAAAAGTGAGAAAACCATGCAGCTCTGAGCATCTGTCTGTTGTTCTCTTTACAGCAACTCTTTGTTTAGCTGAGTACCTCAAAGCGCTTAAAGATGTAGGTAGCAAGGCCAGCAAAATACGGGCAGAGGCGTGGGTTTAAAGGCCAGCTGTTCTCCATAGAAAAAGACCAGAAATTGTGCAAAGGGGCAAGGGGCAGCATCTGGGAGAGAGAAGGAACGGAGGAAGGGGCCCCCCAGCGCAAGGACCCCACTGGGGGCTGGGAGAGGAAGCCAGCTAGAGCCAACACGGCAGCTCTTGCTTTATCTTGGGCCTTTTCTGGTCACAGATCCAGCACTCCTGTCCACAAGGGAAGACCCTGACCTGGGCTGGACCATCCTGCTGCTCCATCCTCAGCGCTGCAGGGTCCAGGGACATAGGAAAGAGAATGTGACACCCTACACCCAGGACAGGCTTGGACCTTTCCTCCCTGGGAACCTCAGTGGGACTTGGTTCTCGCCACCTCTCTGCTGTGGACTCCTGGAGGGACAGTCTAGTGGCTCCCATGGCTGGGGCCCTGAGGCTGGTGGCTCAGGAAGAGATAGACTCCAGCACATTTCATGCTAAGATTGAACAACAGATGCCCAAGGCTCTATGCTGCTGGTTCTTCCCTGTGGCTGCAGGGTTCTTGCTCTCGGCCCCAGCCCCAGAGACCACCCTCATGCAAACAGCCAGAAGAACAGGGCTCCAGGATCAGTGAGGCTGGGGAGCTGCAGGGAGCTGAGGGAGGATATGAGTGCCTCCACACGAGGAGGTGCCACAGTGTGTCACCTGGGCAAGGGATGTCTGGAGCCCCTGTGTGAAAGCAGCCCTGCAGCCCTTTAAGAATGGTAACCTTGTGCAAAGAAGGGGCGGGGCAGCGCTGTGTGGGAACTGTCCCCAGAGTCAAGCGTGTGCGTGGGAGCGGGATGACCGTGCAAATACCCGGCTCCGCAACTGGGATTTTATTTTCCTAATCGCTGCCAGGCACGCGTCTCTGCGAACTCGGGGCGCTCTCTTGCTCCTTCATCTGAGTGGAAATGCAGGCCTGGAGCCAGAGCCAAAACACCAGAAGCTCCAGCAGCGGACAGGCGGGAACAGACGGAAGCGGGCGCACATGAGGGGCCAGAGCTGGGGCACAGGGCAGCCACGCTTGCTGAGGCCTGCCCCTGCCTCCCCGCTCCTGTCAGCATGCAGCGTGGGAAGGTACAGAGTGTGCCGGAAGCCCTCGGGGACAGTTGGCTGCTCCTGCCCTCCCAGGTGCCCCAAATCAGCTTGGTCAGGTATGACTTGCACGAGGATTTTGTCACTTAATTCTTAAATAATGCCAAGGAGGAAGGTACGCTTCCATCTGCATTCCACAGGACAGGCGTCCTCCACAGCGAGGGTCCAGCCCAGGGCTGTGTTCTCTGAGACAGGCTCATTGAGCCTCCCCAGGGCCCAGCCATGGCCTTCTTTCCACACACAGGACAGTGAGGCGACTGGTGACCACAGTCATCTACAGGCTAAACCTGTCTTACCCCCCTGAGGAAAAAGGTGGGGTGAAACTTTCTTAACCTGAGCCTGGGGGTAGATAGGCAGAGACACCCCAAGATTCTGAAGGTACCAGTTATTCCTCATGTGATGGGCACTTGCATGTTACGGCACCAAGGTTCCAGAAAGGCACCCCAGTGGACAGGAGGCTCGGCTTGAGGACTGGCCTGTGACCCTGACCTCATCACCTCAACCTTTTCCTCCAAATGACTCAAGCTTGTCCTTGTTTATGGCCAAATACTACTCCATAGTGTGAAAATACATTTTACATTAATACATTTTCTTTATCCATTCATCTGCTGGTGGGCATGTCAGCCTCTTCCTGTATTTAGCTTTTATGAATTGTGCTGCTCTGAACAGTGTGTGCATGGGTCACTACTAGGACGTGGAACTCTTCCAGTTACTCCAAATATCTCATGCTGCATTGTTCAAGGTGTAACAGCACGGAAAACCACCTGCTCATGCTCAGCACAGATGCGAGTTTAAAAAATATTTTCAATTCACAATTGGTTGACTCCATGGATGCAGAATCTATGGCTAGAGAGGGTTGACTGTATACGTATCTGTTCACATGAAATTATATAAATACCATTATGTATGAGTTTATAGTTATATAAGCATGAGACTTTCTATAGCATAAATATGAGCTTATAAAAACATACATAAGAGAGCTGGCAAGATAGCTCAGCGGTCTAAAGCGCCTCTCAGAGGCCGCGGTTCAATCCCCAGCACCACATGCCATGCCAGGCCCTCCCCCCAGGGTGGGCTGAGCTAACCCCCACACACACAAAAAAGAATCCGTGATGTGTAGCAAGACACTGTAATAAATAAATACATTAAAAAAAACATACATAAGAATGCCTGACAATACGAAGTCTATAAATAGTGTTATTGTTGATTCTCCTCTCTGCCTTCTCTTTCTCCTCCTCCTCCTCCTCCTCCTCCTCCTCCTCTTCCTCCTCCTCCTGTTCCTCCTCCTCTTTCTTCCTCCTCCTTTTCTTCCTCTTCCTCCTCTTTTTCCTCTCTGGTATGATGAAGAATACAGCGAGTCGGACAGCCTGAGCTCCGTCTTGCCCCTCAGTAGCTCTGTGAGCAGAAGCCAGTTTCCCTAGCCTACTTCAATACTTTAAAAATAAATTAGAAATTGTGGGCCTTGAGTGCTCCAGGGACTCTTCTGCTTTCACATAAGACAGGCCTAGGCTGAGGGAGGCCAGGATTCCTGCTGAATCATCTTCCTTGAAGCCGACTTCGGGAACTTTCTTCCTGTCACATCACATCTGCCAGAACGTTGGGCTATGGCCACCGCAACCCCCCCCCCACCAGGGTGGCTGGGAAACAGCTTTTTGGAGGGTGCTGTGCCACTCCGATGAAATCAGCACCCCCTCACAAGAAGGGGTGTGATCGGGCAGTTCACCCACGGGCACCCAACATTTCCCATGCCCCTCTCCTGGCTTTCGCTTCGGTATATAACGGGTTCTGGACCAGACTATGAGCACAGGTGACCCGGGTTGCTTCTGGGCTGTGCTGGTCAGAGCCAGGGACTTGTCTGTCACATCCAACTCTGCTAGCTGATCTTGTCCAGGTACCCAGCTCACAGAGGAGTGCTGTGGGACAGCAGCCAACATGACACACGGCTCAGTGTTCAGTCCTGTCCTGCAGGGGGATAAAAAGTCAGCCCCCCAAAACTAAGGCCAAGAATACATTTTAAAAAACAGTTAATTAGTGCAGGTGAGGGTTTAGGAGGTACATAGAAAAGCATTTCTATTGCATATTTTATTGTAAAGTTATATATCACCTCAGCATATATTAAAAACATATATCACATAGTATATTATTCTGCTGCCATGAGCTACCTAGAGTTATCAGATCCAAACAGATAGAGGAGGATCACGATGTTCAGAGGCTGGGAGGAGGCAGAAACGGGCACAGAGTTTCTGTCTGGGATAGTGAAAAGGTTCTGGGGACAGAGGAGTAACAGCTGTACAGCACGAGCATGTACTGATGGAACTGAATGGCTCACTTAATGGTAAACTCGTCGTGATGCAATACGGTTTGCTGCAATGAAGAGATGCTACGTAACTGTCAGCCAGTCGCTCCCAACGCAGCATCTGACCTTAAGGCTAGGATGACTCAGAAGGGCGATGGAACGAGAAAAGGGCGAGTTAGTGTAAAGACAGGGTTTCCCCCTTGTGCTGCTGGAGATCAATCCCAGGCCCCCAGCACACCAGGAAAGTGCTTGACTATTGAGCCTCTTTACCAACTTTTATATATATGTTTTAGGGAAGGGTCTACAGGGTGCTCAGGGTCTCACTACTAGATGACTCATAGTGATCCTCCTGTTTACAGCCTCCTAAGAGCTGGGATTACAGGCGAGCGCCACCACTTCCAGGCTCAGTTGCTGTCTCAGTGCACCCAGGGGCAGGGCCAGCAAGGGCGCGCCTGGAGATTGAACCCCCTGTTCCTGCATCTGCTTACAGGCACTTTAATCCACTGAGCTATTTGGCCAGCCCTAGTTCACCAACTTTTTCTTTTAATCTTTTCTTTCTTTCTTTATTTGGTACAGGATCTCACTACACAGCTCATACTCGTAGTGTATTCCTCCTGTCTCAGCCTCCCCAGCACTGGAATTACAGGCATGCATTACCACACCCAGTTTCAGTGGCCAGCATGGAGCACCCAAAATTCTTGGGCCCACGTGGCAAGTGGTGTCAGGGATCTAACCTGGATCCTTGTGCTTGCCAGGCAGACGCTTAGACTCCCCAGCCTTTCACCACCTCTTCAAGTGGATGTTAAAATGTTCGGCAGTGAGTGACATACGGCTGGTGTCCAGATGTCCCCTCCAAGGCTCTTGGAGTCAAGGTTGTTTTTCTTCAGAGGTGGCTGAGTCTAGAATGTGTGATTGATTTGTAGGGCAATGCTGGGATTAAGGGTGGAAATTATGGATGAGTGATTGCTAGATCAGTCCACTGATTAGATTGGCACTGCCCTAATCCCAGTAGAGGGATAATGGTTCACCCTGGACAGGATATAAGGGACAGAAAGAAGCTTGTCTGTGTGTCAGTAGTTGGTTAGTCAGTCAGTCAATCTGTCTGTCTGTCTGTCTGTCTGACTGACTGTTTCTTCCCCCTTATTCTGCCTGGATGGCTGGGAAACATCTCTCTCTCTCTCTCTCTCTCTCTCTCTCTCTCTCTCTCTCTCTCTTTCTCTCCCCCTTTCTCCTGTCTTGCTGCTTTTACTGTCTTCTTCTGTCTTGAATTGCTTCCCTCTGCCACACCACCCTGCTCTGGAGCCAGCTCATTATGGACTGAAATCTCCACGAACTGTGAGCTAACTAAACCTTTCCTCCTTCAACTTTGGGTGTCAGGTATTTTGTCTGAGCAATGAGAGAAAAGTAATTATAACAGTGACCATTCCATGAGGCCCCAGAGCACGGGCCAGGTGAACTTCAGGCTCGCTTTGGGCACTGAGGGCCCCTGGCTTTGTGACTGGGAGGGCAGAGTCTGACACTGTCCTAGATGGGCCAGAGGCAGCAAGTGCCAGCCCCATGCACTGCTGGCCCAGGCCCACACGCACAGAGGGAGTCACTAAGCTGCTTGCTCTGCCCCTTGGACATGGCCATCACCTGATGGAAGAAGGACACAGATGTTAAGAAGAACAAAAGGAAGCCTGACTCAAAGCGGAATGCGCCTGGATTGCTTGTTGTAAAATGTACCCCAAACCATCCATTTATGGCCCTCCCTCACCCGTCTGCTCCCCACTGTGCCCAAGGTATCTACCAATTCCACTTCCCCAGGGCAGCCTCAGGCAGTGCATCTGGCCAGAGGGAGGACACATGCTACAAATTAAGCATAGAGCTACCATAGGGTCCAGCCACCCCCCATCCGGGTGTTTACCCAAAGCAGTTAGCAACCCTGCGCTTATTACCGCACTATTCACAATAGCCAAGAGGTAGAAATGCTCTAAATGTCCGTCAGCAGATGAGCGGGCAAGGTGTCTGCATATAACATATAAAGGAAGGAAACTGCCTGTGTGGCAATAGGGGCAAACCTCAAAGACACCTGGCTAAGTGAAATTATCCAGCGTAGGGCAAGACCTGGACGGCCCTACTTGTATGTGGTACAGAAAATCGTTAGACTCAGAGCAGACAGTCGAATGGTGCCTGCCAGGGGCTGCAGAGAGGGGAAGGGGCAGTTGCTAATCAGGGGCACGGAGTGCCAGCTAAGAGGGAGAATGGGCCCTCGGACTCTGCAGCTCCACCCTGCACCTGTGGTCAACAGCACCGAGTGTGCGCTTGAGACCGGGCTCAGAGGGAGAGTCCGTGCTTGGTGCCTTCTGCTCAGGAAAGTAGAAACTAGAAAAGAGAATTAAGCACAAAGCAATAGAAGATCGGGGATGGGAGGAGGCCGTGCAGGGCACGGATGCGGAAGGCATCCTGGCTGGCTTCCTGGTGACAGCTCCTCTTGCTATGGCCTGGCTGGCTCTGGAGATTAGGAGGAGGCAAGGGGCTTGCTGGGGCCGCTGGTGACCGCACCCCGGGGGCTCTGCGGAGCTCATTCTGCAGGTCAGGTGCTTCAGAAAGGGGATATCCCGGTCCTGGCACAGCCCCTTGGTGTGCACAAGCTTTAAAACCACTTTTTAGTTCCTTAAGCTTTTTATAAAAATCAGTTTTGCACACTTATATCTGGTAATCTGAACAACTAATTTGAAGACAACATTATGCAATACAGCAGCCATGGTCGAATTCCTATTTTGTTTGGTGAAGTTCTGTATCATTTCTAATTTTTTTCTTTTTACTATTTTGTATTTTCTTTGGCTAGAATGAAACAAAACAAAACAAACAAACAAAAAAAAGCACTTGTGAATGGCAATAACAAGCACAGGTGCTGGGCTCGAGGGAACCTCCCCAGCTGGCAGCCCCCTCCCTGCCCTTCAGGGGAGTCCAAGAAGCTCAGGTCGGCCTTGTCACAGTGCGTACCCCTGCCACTGAGAGCCCTGGAGCACCTCGAGCTCGCTGAGGGCCAGCACCGCGCAGGAGTGGAGGTGCTGGGTCAGAGGGTCTGAGCCCAGCCCCAGGGCGTCCCCTGCACGGGATTAAGGAAGAGACCTGCCTGTGCGCACCCCTGTGTGGTGAGGAAATGGGGCACCTGCAGAACAGCCCCGGCTGCCCTCTTCCTAAGGCCCAGCTGCCCACTCTGTTCTGCCTCGGCTGTCCCTCAGATGTGCCACCTTCACTGGGCCCCACCTTCCCGGGGGCTGCAGGCCCTAGGCCGCCTGTGACTGGGGCAGTCGGCCCCTCCCTGGGCTTCTGTGCCTCTCGCTGTGCTCACTGATGCCTTGGCTGACCATTGAAGGGGGCATTTTGCTGCCTCAGAAGCGAGGTGAGTGGGTCAGAGCCACTGACGGCGCCTCTGACACTTGGCAGCCAGTGTCTGCACTCAGAGGACCAGGGTGGTTCCAAGAGACCAACAGGATCTTCGGAGGCTGCAGGGCCCACCACCAACAGTGGGGAGGATAGGCTGATAGGCCTGGCAAAGGGTGGGCCCTGTCACTACCCAGCCGGGGTGTGTCTGCCCATATGTGAGAGCACAGTGGCTCCAGGCTACGTGGCCCCACCTTAGGAGCCGGAAGCATGGCTCTCCCAAACCCCCAGGTTAAAAAAAAAAAAAAGAAAGAAATACAAAACAGAGCCACTGGGCCACCTGGGAGGAGGAGATGGCTCAATGGAGTAAGCGCTTCCCTGGCAAGCGCAAGGATCTGAGTTCAATCCTTGGTTCTGCCAAAAAAAAAAAAAAAAAGCCAAGTCCCCGAGTTCCCCCAACCAGCTGATGCTGGCATTCAAGGCCTTGCCAGACAAACCCTCTGCTTTGTACTGGCTAAACAGGTAGAGCCTGGGGTGAGCAGTGTCTGCCCACCTACCCTCCACCCTCACACGCACCTGGCTCCCCTCAGGTGAAGATGAACATTCCACTTCCCTGAGCTTCTCTTTGGTGACTGAGTGGGGATCGTGGCTCATGGGCTGGCTTCTCCTCCAGGTGTGTGCTGCCCTGAGTACGTGCATGGTGGTCCTATGCCACACCCTAAAGCAAAGGCTGAAGGTCTAGCCTCTGCCTGAGTGCTGGGGGAGAGGAGCAGTAGGAATGCTGGCCTCTCCTGTCACCCCAGGTGGGAAGGCTCGGGTCCTCCTGCTCCATGTTGACTGCTGCCTCAGCTCCAGTGAATTAAAAGCCTATGCTTTTATGTCACCTATGTGCCAGCCATGGGCTAAGGACTGGCCAAAGGCTTTTGGGTGCAGAAAGCAGACAGACACACACACACACACACACACACACACACACACACCCAAACCATTACAAAGATGTATTGGGTGTCTCCCAACTCTCTATGTTCCCGTTCTGGAAGTTACCTCTCACTTCCACAGAAGCAAGCTTGGGAGTTCAGTACTGTGTGTGCAGCTTTGTATCATCCAGGGGCCTCTAGAGAAACAGGGCCAATAGGAAGAAAAAAGAATACACAGATGGGCTCCAGCATGCAGTAGTTTGACTTACAATTTCTGACTTCATGGTGATGCAAAAATAATACACATCTCAATAAAAACCATACTTCTTTGTTTTTAATTTTGATCTTTTCCTAAGTTACTGAAAAGTGGTTTACTCATTTCTCAGGGTGCTGGGCAGTGGCAGGTGCATAGCTCCCTGCCAGCCTCATGCCCATGAGGGACACAAATGACGGCAGTGTGCTGTGCGGCAAA
>PVKA01042079.1:0-17645 GCA_004027165.1 Ctenomys sociabilis
CAAAAAAAAAAAAAAAAAAAACCTAAAATAAGAACTACTATATGTTTCAGTAACCCCACTTCCGGGTATTTATCCAAATGAAGTGAAATCTGGTTCTTGAGATATGAGCAAACACATTCACTACAGTATTATTTATAATAGCCAACGTGTAGAAATAAGATAAATGCTTGTCAGCAGAAGAATGGGTAAAAAGACACTATGGTACAAATACATAACATATTATTCAGACTTAAAAAAGGAAGCTCAACATGGATAAATCTGGTGAACACTGAGCTACATCAACTAAACCAATCACAGAGACAAAGATTTTAGGATTCTACTTAATACGGGAAGTAGATAGAAAGTAAAATAGTGGTCTCCAGGGGTTCTAGGCAGTAAAAATGAGGAGCTGCCTTATACCATAGATAAAAAGTTTCAGTTATACAAAATGAAAAGGTCCTAACATCACACGGCACATTTAAAATTTCATATCTATATTGTAATTGTTTTTAAAAATTTGTTACTTTTTTTGTACCAGGTATAGAACTCACATTTGCCAGGCAGGCACTGCATTGATACAATTTAGATAAACATGATGATCACATTAATCATAGAAAATTGATACCCATACATGATATATCTTTATTCCTTTTTCTCCCTATTCCCCACTCCTTTCAACCCCTTTTTCTCTCCTTACTTACAAAGTTTTCTTTTTCCTTCTTTGACTATATTTTTCTTTTCCGTTCCTTCCTTTCCCCTCAAAACTCACTAGCTCATCTTTCCTTTTGAAAAGTTTCTTCCTATTTCACAGTGTTTGTAACACATTTTGGTACTTATTTATGCTCTCAAGTTTCTCCCACAGAGAAACAATGCAATATTTACACTTGTATGTTTGATTTATTTCACCTGAAGAATATGGTCTCAAGATTCATCCATTAATTATATAAATGTCAAGTTTATTTCTCTTTATGGCTGACTAGTACTCCCACTGTATTAAAAAAAAAAAATCTTCTTTATCCACTTGTATCGGTGAATGGGCATTTGGGCTATTTGCAGGATTTAGTAGGTGTTACAAACTGCTGCTATAAACATGGGTGTACACATATTCCTATAGAATTTTTTTTAAGTTTAAAACTAGTATTAGTCCTATTGGATCCAGCTATTCCCATTCTTGATATTCTCCCAAAACAATTAAAAGCATCAAACCACAGCCATCTATATATACATTTAAATTTTAATGGAGTAAAACTTCATTTTTTTTTAATTTACCTTCTTTTATGATACTAGGGTTTGAACTCAGGGCCTCACACTAGCTAAACAAGCACATATCTCTAGCCCGCCCCAAAATTTTTGTAACAAAAAATATTCTATTGTGTTTCAAAGACACTACTAATAAAGTGTAGAAAGTCAACAGAATGAAATATTTTCAAATCACACATCTGATAAAAGTCAAGTATCTAGAAAGAATTCTTAAAACACAATAAAAAGACAACCTAATTTCAAAATAAGAAAAGGATCTAAATAAATATTTCTCTAAAAATGAAAATCAGACACAGGGGTACACTCCTATAATCCTAGCACTCAAGAAGCTGAAGCAGAAGCCTCTCAAGTTGGGTTACACAGCAAATCTAAGGTCAGCCTGAGCTGGCCCGCTTTCCACCACCCTGGGCCCCTGACCGCACTGGCATGTGACACATCCTCGGGAGCTGCCCACACTCTGCACAAGGATAAACCCGGTGCGGACTCCAGCACGAGGCTCGGTGGCAGGGGCAGTGGCAGCAGCAGCCACAGCAGCAGCTCCGGCGGAAAAGAATGAGAACAGCTATCCTTTCTACAGCTATGGCACAATGGCCTTTGAACCTCGACTGCCCAGGGACTTTCAAACCCTGCTGGCTCCTAATCTTCAATCCCCTTCTGATCACTTTAGAACTAGGATTGCCAGGGACCTGGATGCACTGGAGCACATGAACTCAGGAATATCCCTCTGATACTACTCCTGCAGGGCTCCATTCTGGTGTCAAACACTGACAACATGAGGACTGGCTTTCTAATTAAAACCACTGCTAAACAGGCAAGACTGTGCTGTTAACAGGTGACCGAGAACAGCCAAAACAGTCATAACCGAAGAATTCATGTCAAAGTATGATCCTGCAAGTCACACATCAAAAACCTGAACTTTTCTTCTGCAAACACCCCTCAGATGTTTTACCTACTGGCTTTATGCTACTGCTCATTAAAGCCAAGTTTTGATGCACCGTGGAAGGCTCACGGCCCAACTTTACTCACGGGATGTGTTCACGAATCTCATCTGAACTTCCACAGCCATAAAATATTCCTGACTTTTCTCCCATCAGTTCTGTTACTTGCTGCAACAGATTCTCTCCTTGCTTGGATTGTGATGTATAATTGTAAACTGTGGAGAAACACAAACTGTACAGAAGGTTCCACAAGTCTCAATACTGTTTAAAATAGAAGCCTGTGAATATGGAAAATAAAAGAAAAAGTAATAAGGTCAGCCTGAGCTATACAAAAAATAATAAAAAGCCAGGTGTAGAACTGCTCAAAAAATAATAAAAAGCCAGGTGTGGAACTGCTATGATGTAAGCACCTGCATGGCAACTGTAAGGGACAAGGTTCTATACTAAATGCCACGCCAGCCCTGGAACCCCAGGTGTACAGTGCCATCCACCAAAACTGGGCATGGTGGTGTACAACTATAATCCTAGAGCTGGGGAGGCTGAGACAGGAGGATCACTATAAGTCCAAGCTGTGTATGAGACTTTCTAAAAAATTATTATCATCCTGATATTGCCAGCACTCAGGAGACTAAGGTAGGAGGACCACTGTAAATCTGAAACCATTTTGGCCCCACGGTGAATTTAAGACCAGCCTAGACTATATATTGAGATCCTGTCTCAAAAAATAACAACATAAATAATAACAAAACTATAGTAAAAGATGAAGCACACAAAAAGATCCACAACATAGCAAATCAAAACTGTGCTACAGAAACTTTTTCTATTCTCACACTACCACAACCAACAACAGAAGACTGTAATGACCTCTGATCTCCATCAAGCATGTACAAATTATCCAATGTATCTTTAAATTCTGCAGCTGAATCTTCTTGTCTACCTAGAAAGACAAACTGCTCTGACCCCAACTTTGCATATAACTACAGGTTTTTCATCTGTGCTAAGCAATCTGCTACATAAATGTGGGTTTTCACAACCTACCTCTTGGTCCAATTACTTTATTAGACTTGCTCACAGACATCAAGGAAATACTTATGCTCACTGGTTTATTAAGCAGGTTACAACAAAGGATAGGGACAAACATCAGATGAAGAAAAACATGGCATAACGACGTCCTGAGAAGAAGCACTGAGCTTCCATTTCCGCTCCAGAAGCAGCACCCTCCAGGAGCGTCCTCCACAATTTCACCTCTCAGAGACTTTTGTGTCCAATCAGTGGAGCAAGCAGGACTGGTTACATTACTGGCCACTGATAATCCTCCTATTTTTACTCCTCCCTTCCTCAGAGATTAAAGGGTAGGACTTCAATTCCCACTCAACACATCCAGCCTCAATCTACCCAAGGATCGCTTCCACCCTGAAGCTACTTAGCTCCTCAGGGGATTAGCCTCAGCCCACTCATTAGCATACAAAAGAAACTCATTATTTTGGCTAGTCCAAAGATTTTAAGGAGTAACATCTGGGGGCAACCTTCTCAGACCCCTTTTGGACAGAAGCTTTCTTTCCCCTAATAAATATATTCTGATCTTTAAAAAAAAAAAAAAGACTTCTGTCTGGAAATGGAAGTCACACCAATTTAAAATACCACTTCACCAGTAGAGTGGAGGGTTGTAATAAAAAAAGACAGTTATCAGTATCAAATGTTGGCAAGGATGTGGGTGGGGGAAAAAATGGTACCTTAAACAAGTGCTAGTAGATATGTGAAATGGTAAGACTACATTGATCGCCAAGTTGCTCAAAAAATAAATCTGCAAGTTGGTCAGCTGGTCAAACACAGATACCATGTAACTCACAATTCCACTCCTAAGAATATACACAAGAGAACTTAAAACAAATGTTCACATAAAAACTTGTACCTGAACAGTCAGAGCAGCATTACTTCTAACAAGCAAAAAGTGGAAATAATCCAAAGGTTGGTAGACTTATGAGTGAATAGACAAAATGTGGTATGGGGCCAGGATATAGATCATATGCACCGTGCCTGCCTGCCAAGCACTAGTTCCTGAGTTCAATTCCTAGTACCAAAAAAATAATGCCCATACAACATACTAGTATGGGATTAAAAATAAACTACTGTACCATTAATGCCACAAGCTAATCATGTAACAGTATACTAAGTAAAAGAAGACAGACATAGAATACCATATACTTTGTGATTCCAATCACATGAAGTGAATGCCCAGAATGGACAAATTTCTAGAACAGTGACTACCAGGGTCTGGGAAGAAAGGAGAATAGGTAGGGACTGCTAATGGGATAGCTTCTTTTAAGGGTGATGAAATGTTCTAAAACTGATTATGATGTTGGCTGAACAATTCTGTGAATAGATTAAAAATCACTTTACTGTATATTTTAAATGAGTGAATTTTAAGTATGTAAGTAGTATCTCAAAAAGCTCTTTAAGGAAAATTATATGACGCTTGGAATTTGCTTCAAAACGGGGAAGATCTAAGTATACGAGAAGATGGTCACCAACTGAATGTTTCTATATAATAAATTCACCCCAAATTTGACTATATGTTTAGTCAATCCCTATCCAAACTCTCAGCATGTTGTAAGGTATAAACAAAAGTATTCTAGAGGGCCAGCAAGATAGCACAGCAGAGTTAGGGCCTGCTTAAGCAAGCTCGGGGACCAGAGTTCAATCCTCCAGTACCACAGGCCCTGCCAACTCCAACACTGGGAGTGCTGAACCAGCCACCAAGTCTTGGCATGGTAGCACATGCCTGTAATCCCGGCATGCTGGAGAGGCTAAAAACAGGAGGATCACTATGAGTCCAAGTCCAAGCTCCATAGTGAGACCCTGTACCAAATATATTTTTTAAAAAAGGCAAAGGAATCAAGCTTGACAAGAAAAATAAAAAGTAATCTGCCCCATAAGATTTACTATGTAGTCTTCACAATCAACAGTGAGGTTCTGGCCAGACATAGTGGCATGCCCCTGTAATCCCAGCATTTGGAAGGCTGAAGCAGGAGGCTAATTTCTCCACAATTTACAATTATGCATCTCAATTACTTACAGGCCATAGAATGGGTTCAAGACCAGCCCTGAACAAGAGAGTTTTGAGACAAGGGGATCTTGTCTCAAAAAAAAAAAAAAAACTATGGTTCTCTAAGAAAGATTAGACACACAAATCGAGAGCATAGACAATTCTCTTAGCATCCCAGTACTCTGCTTAGCCTGAGTAACTTAGCGACCTACTCTCAACAAATAAAAAAGGGCTGGGGATATAGCTAATGCAAAGGCCCAAGGTTCAATCCCTGATGTCTCAAGAAAAGAAAAAGGTCAATACAAATATGTTTGATTTTTTTTTTTCCCCAGAACCAGGGATTGAACTCAGGCTCTTGTGCTTGCCACGCAAGCACTTGTTCTACTGAGCCATCCCGCTGGCCCGACTACACAAATGTTTGACAAAGGAACAAAAACCATTCAATAGAGGAAGGATGCTCTTTTCAACAAATTGTGCCAGAATAACTGTACATCTGCAGGCTAAAAAAACAAAAACATAAATCCCTCCCTCAACCACATCCAAAAATTCAAACTGTATCAATTTAAATGTAAAACGAAAACTGGAACTTTTAAAAAATAAACAGCCAAAAATCTCTGAGGACTTCAGCAAAGTTGTTGGACTTGGCACCAAAAGCATACTCCACACAAAAAAATAAACTGGATTTCATCAAACTAAATGACAAGCTACAGAGAAAATGTTTGCAAACTGTATGTCTAACAAGAGTCTTATTTATAGACTACATAAAGAATCTTCGAAACTCAACAGTAAAAAATAAATAAATAAAAATCCAACTAGAAGGGGAGCAAAAAGGATGAACAAACATTTCACCAGAGTTCTAGACAAAAAAAATATATATATAAAATAAAGTTCAGTATTGTTAAGCCTTTAGACAAATGTAAATTAAAACTCCAAAAGAAATCAATATATACATAATAGAACAATTAAAATTTAAAAGTAGAAATATTAGCACATGCCAACAAGGATGCAGAAAACAGCTTTTTTTTTTTTTTTAAGAGAACAGCTCTTGTACATTACTGGTAGCAACATAAAATGATATATTCACCCTGCTAAACACACAGGGCCTCACCCACAGTAGAGAAGCACTCTTATTACTAAGCTAGATAGATCCTGAACTCATGTTTCAAAATTCCTTAAATAACTGAACACCTACTTGCCATACAACCTAGCACTCTGGGCATTTATCTCAAAAAAAAAAAAATAAGTTTTACGTATACAAATCCTATATGTAGGTATTTATTACCTCTTTATTTATAGTACAAAATACTATAATATACCAAAAGTCCTTCAACAGGTGAATGGCTACATAATGTTTAATGTATTACCATACATCATTCAAGGAAATGACTAGCAAAGTAGTCTAGCCATTATGATACAGGGAACCCTCCAAATGACACAAGGAGAAAAATTGATCTCCCAGCCTAAAAGGTACCAGGGACAGGAGGTTGTGAGAAGAACATATTTATTAAAGGAAAGCTCCTGTCCAAGAGAGGGACAGGAGCCCCCCACCCCCCGCATGAACAGGTAGTCCCCGGAAAGTTGTCTCTTCCAGTGACTTTTATAGAGGAAACCCAGGCTGTGAGGTGGTTCTAAGGTGGTGGAGAAGGCATAGGAACTCACTTAGGTGGGCATGAGTTGGGACAAAACTATGGTCAACCAATGAGATTTACAAGCACCACAGCTCAGGTAAAATTGATTAAATCCAGCACCAAATGAGGAAGTGAGTCACATAGCAAGCGGGCATGAATACAGGACAGGGTCTGTTCCTATTGGGCCTTGGGCTAGTGACTCACTTGGACTCTTTCTAGGTAACTGATATCTATTTAAAATATCAATCCCTGATGCCCATCCTTAGGGAAGTATGCAACTAGCTAGGCAAGCACTTATTCTACTGGGCTATCTCCCCGCCCTCCTGTTTCCTCTTGTCTTGCTCTTGAGGTGTGTGTGGCCCACGTGGGAGTGTCTATCTCTCCAAGCTGTCTTCCATACTGTCTAGTTGGGGGCCTGGCCCTGTCAGACTGCCTATAATACTTCTAATTTAGCTGCCTACAACAATTACTTTTCAGGCAAAGTGTAATTCTAGGGACAGGTGGGGGCACAAATATAAATTAAACAATACTGCCAATAACTGTTAACTACTGAAATTAGCTCATGGGTATATGAAAATTTATATTATCCTTTTATCTATTTAAATTTTTCCTTAACAGCAAAATACTAATATCATAAATACCAGATTAAATCTTGATTTCATTTTGCTTTTTTGTTATGTCATGAATTTTAGTTTTAGGAAATACTGTCTTCCTTTTTTAAAAAGGCAAGGGGCGGGGCTGGGGAGATGGCTCAGTGAAATAAGCGCTTCCCTGGCAAGTGCAAGGGCTTGAGTTCAATCCCCGGTTGGGGGAGGGGAGGCAAGGGGCATGCCAGCCCCAAAATCAGGCACGGTACCACCAGGCTGGGGTGGCTAAGACAGGAGGATCACTGTAAGTCTGAGCTGTTTGGCAAGACGCTGTAATCATATAAATAAACAAACTTTTTAAAAAATAATTAATGAAAAGGCAAAGGAGTATGATGCCACAGACCTGTAACTTTTAGCACTTCGGAGGCTGAGACAGGATCTACATAGTCCTGGCAACTTAATGACTTAGAGAGACTCTGTCTCAAAATAACAACAAAAAAAGCAATGAACATAAGAACAATCTCATCAATAAATTGTATATTTGAAAATATTTCATCTAAATATCAACTTTGTACTTTACTCAATTACAGTTCACCTGAAGGTGCCAAAATCTTTCTGGAAAATTAACTAAAAAGATTTTATGAAGAACAGATTTGGCACATGCCTGTAATCCCTGCACTGGGGAGGCTGAGACAGGGATCACTACCAGCCCAAATTGCCTAGCCAGACCTTACATCAAAAAACAAAAGAAAACAAAAATTTAAAGGACATAGTATAAGTCTACACATTCAAAGTATCACAGTCATAAGCCACTTGAGTCTGCTTAGAAACTGTGCCTAACACCCTGCAGTCTCAGCTCCTTGGGCAGGAGGGTGGCTTGCCACAGGAGAGACAGCCTGTGATTTTTATAATAAACTTTGAATTGTTTTGTTTAAAACAGTAGGTGAGGTTTAAACTTAACATGTCAATAGAAATCTAAACATTGCATACTCGCTTTTTAGCTATTTAATACTGGAAAACCTACTCAAGCTATCTGTATTTTCCTCTAAACAGACAAATACCGAGTTTCATTAATCTATTCTTGGATAGGTCACCAGACTGGGAATAGAGACCCAGCGTCTATTCCCAGCTGGAAGGCAGGCTAGGAATCTTAAGTAAATCCTTCCCTCAGATTAAGGTTCCACACCCATACTATGCTGACAATACGAAATGAAATATCTGCCCAGAAACCACACAGTAAACTCAGGGCTACCTCGGACACCCAAAGGACAACTGCAAACATAAACTCTGAAATGCATTTTATTTATAGCAACATTTAGCATACTTGTAATTTCAAAACTGTGTGATGCTTTTAGTAATGTCTTCAATAATGACACATGCCATTGTATTGTAAAATCCTCAAACAAGTCACTAAATCATAACTAATATGTAAACCAAAAAGTCTGACTTAAATGCAAGCTGCAGGAAGACCTCTGGCTTTGCATTTCATCTACTACATAAGTAATTGTTTCTTGACACTACTTGAAAAGTCTTTGCAAGGTCTTAAGAGCAAAAGTTTGCCCGCTTAGCCTAATTCTAGGAAGGCCTTAGGACCGGTTTTTGTAACTTATGTAAGTAATACAAACAGGAAATACTAACATACAGGCATACATTTTTTTGCGTGACACCAAGTAAAAGGACAAAGTATTTGTCTCCTAAATCAAGTCCCCTGCCCAACCTTTCCGCACACTGCTGGTCTCTGAGCACATTCCAACCCAACAACAGACCTGCTTGCCGGCCCTGGGCGGGCCAACCGGAAGGCGCGCCGCTGGGCCCCAAGCACACTCCTGCACCGGAGCACGCCTGCCCGCCCCACGCTGCTTCTGCATACCACAAAAGGGCGCTGTGGGAGCCCCCAGCGGGTCTACAGGGGCAGTGCGGAAGCGCCTCCCTCCTGGCCCAAGCTCTTCGGGCAGCTCCCCCAAGAGCTCAAGCCCGGAGCACCTCCTAGAGAGTGGAGCATCCGGCCTTGTCCTCTCCCCCCGCCCGCCCGCCCGCCTACAACCGGAACAGCAGGCAGGCTCCCTACTTCCCTGGTGACTTAAGAAATAAAAGTGCTGATGCCCGAGCCTCCTGGGTAAAAAGCCCGAAATCCTAAAAAAGCCAACAGTTTAACTTCTGTTCCTTACCTAACAGGGCTTTTCAGAACACTGCCTTGTAACACTGCACAAGCTTACAGGAACAAATCCTTCAACAGCCTCTTCTATCCTTCCTCTTCCTTCTCTGTATCTTACTAGTTTTAGTTTTCCGTTGCAAGTTTTTAACCTAACAGCTGTATTTTTCGCTAAAGCAAAAGACTTCTCTAAACCATCCATTTATCCGTTTAAAATTTACTATTCTATGACATCTCCCATTTAGCTATTCAAAATCTCTCCAAAACTTTTATAATTTTTATCAGATCCTACCAAATTAATTCATAAATAACTATCTTAATACTGCATTTTTCTGGAATGTTTCTCATTCTCTCAAAGCTAACATTTTCCAGCTTAACACACAAGTTAGCCTCAAATTTGGTGTAACTATTCCAGAAAGGCACTTGTCCCTGAAAACTCCATTTCTTAAATATACCCCCAAAATTTTGACAGCAATTTTTCCAAATACTTTTTTTTTTTTTTGGTGGAATCGGGAATTGAACTCAGGCCCTCAAGGTTGCCAGGCAAGCGTTTATTCCACTGAGCCATCTCCCCGGCCCCCTTTCCAAATATTTCTTACCAATTCACTGGAATCATTCACATCTTGTAAGCCATTTCCCTAAAGACTATTTATAAAACCTAATCAAATGGACAAATTATCTCTACCATTGTATGTATTTACACATACAAGCAAGAGCATGTTGACAAACACACAGATACAGGACCCTGCAGAACATCAAGTGTTTCATTATAATCTCTTGGGTTTGAGCTGCTCTCAAATGTAGAAGGAAAACTCCACTTGCCATGATTTTTAGGCAACTCTTATCTATTAACTCAATTATCTGTGTAAATTATAAATGAACTGTTATCATTAAAAGCATACATCATCCATTTCTACAGTAATCCTTTTAACACAAATACCCATCCTTACTCTTAATCTACACATTCCACCAATATTCAGCACACAGCCCCCTCAAAGAGGCCCCGACACATATGAGGAGGTACTGGAAACAATTCTAGGGCACTTCAGGAAAGGTGCTACATATTATATCACACTCTCAGCTGAGGGCTAAGGAGGCAGCCCCTTGGTAAAAACTTTCTTACTAAATTTGGTGAGTGATTAGATGAAGTTAGGGGGAAAGTGACAAATGCCCCAGAGCTGTATGCCAGCACCAACCCTGAAGCAAAGCTGCACCAGACACCTGTACAGTGTATTTGTGCTTTGTCATATTTTTCTCAATGAATGCTTCTTCACAATTCTGCCTTATATATGTTCTCTCTGAAACATCAAAAACTCTGATCAGAATAGGAAAAGTACTCTTTGCCCAGAGATTGAAAGAGTAAAGTCTTGTGATTTAACTAGTGATGAGGAATATAAAACAAATTATATTTGAAGGTCCCTTAGTGGTTTAGAAACATCAACTGCTATGACCACGGCAAGGCACTAATGGACAATTTCAAAGCCTCAGGTAAGCATTTGAAAGTCAAGTATTTAATAATATAAAAGATGATGAAAAAGTTTGACAAAAATGAATAGTATTGTTAGTTGTGATGATGCACACTTGTGATCCAAGCACTTGGGAGGCTGAAACTCAAGGATTACAAATTAATGGCCAGTCTGAACTATAATGTTAGAACCTGTCCTAAGAAAAACAAAAAAACTAGCCAAGCGTGGGATGGTGGTACATGCCTGTAATTCCAGCACTAAGGAGGCTAAGGCAGGAGGATTGTTGTAAATTGGAGGCCAATCTGGGCTACATAGTGAGTTCAAGGTCAGCCTGAATTAACTTAAGACACTGTCTCAAAAAAACAAAGCAGAAATAAGAAAGCTTATTTAAAATTGTACGTCTGGGAGGCATCTACATAGAAGTAATAAATGAAAAGACACAAGCTTCTAAAGTCACTAACAAAATATCTATGCAGTGATGCCTTCCTTAGTCCCAGCTATCTGGAAGGCTGAGGTAGGAGGAAAAGGAAAAGCTAAGGAAGGCATCTGCCAACCTAACACAAAACAGGGGCAGAGCCTTTTTTTTTTTTATTTTTATTTTTTTAAAGAAAGTGAGATTGAAATCTAGACTATACCCCAAAAGGCTCTTGCGTTGAAAGACTGGGCTTCTGGCAAGTGATTGGGTCTTGAGGACACAATTCTATCAGGTGTTAATCCATTCATAAGTTCAGGGCTGCCCAGGCTGTTTAGAAGTGGGTCTGTTGGTTGGGCATCAGCTGCAGGGTTTATCCTGCTCCTGATGTAGCTCCTTAGACCCTTCCACTGTGCTTTTCCTGCCTTGGAGACAGGTGACTGTGAACAGAATTCTCTAAACCAGGGGAGCCAACATAAATCTCTCCTCTAAATTGTGGGTGTCAGGAATTGTGTCTCAGTGACAGCAAAGTAACTAAAACAGAATATGCCATGATAAAATGAGAGAAAATTAAGTCATACCTGACAAAAGAGAAAAGCAGACAATTTTAGACCCTCCATCTCTTTCCTACCATCCACCTCATTCTTTCCACTTTGGACCTGTGTCTTATTCTATGTAGTTATTTCCTAAGCAACACAGTACCTATACATTTTCTCTACTGCAAAATACTCCTTCCCCTTTTTGTTTCACCTTAATTACATTTAGATCCACTCCAGTGCATGTATTTACTAGCTTCTATCAACTTGGTCTGTGTTATCAACAAAATGTCCACATCTTTTGCCTTTTCATACCCTCATTTCACGTTTTTCAATGTCTCATCTCTAGTCTTCAATTATCTCTCAGTTGAACTTGTACCACTAATTAAATATGAATGGTTTTCATTCTGTATTTATTTATAAGGAAATTAAAAGAACAGGTGAATGTACAAATCCATCTCTTCCTTTTGGTTCCCATGTTACAATTTTTTTTCTTTTTTTTTTTTTAAGACAAAGTCTCATTGTGCAGTTCACACTGGCCTTACACTGTATAGCCCAGGCTGACCTTGAACTTATGCAATCCTCCTGCCTCATCTCAAATCCTGGGATTAAGGCATGTGCCACAACTCCAATATAGGTTTTTATCAGCTCTTACTTGGATTGTTATAATCATCTCTTATCTGAAGCTTGGCTTTCCCTGGGCAACCTTCTATCATTTTTCCTAGTTCCTTCAATTCGGCTTCATCTCCAAAGTCAGCCATTATTCTTAATCACTTCAACGACAAGACTGATTGACCCTCTTCCCACTCCTTGAACCCACACCTGCATTGCAGCTGGCCACAAATAATCACCTGAAAAGCAGGCCATCACTAGGAAGTGCTGGAACTTCAGAGATGCTTTTTTCAAAAAACCAACTGCCATACACATTCTATAGTTACACACAAGCTCTTGGCTACCATTCAGCATGGCAAAGTTGAAATCTGTCTGTCAGCCACTTCATTATGCCCTCTGCAGTATATTATGACCTTCACTACCTAAACTATATACGGGACTTTCAAACAAAGACAGCACTCATTGCCCCTTCTCCACACTCACACAATGGGTATTAACACCTCACTCAGCAATCTTCCTCAAAAGATTATCCTAATCACAACTCTCTAGCACATTAACATTTGCATCCTTAATCCCATAAATATTCTTCACATAAAATTCCCTCAAATCATACTTTCTGTGTGATCCTCTTCACAGCTTCTAAAATACTGTATATCTCATCTCTCTGTTTCTTCTTGCCTCCAGGTTTTTTGTTTGTTTGTTTGTTTTGGTGTAGGGTCTACAGGGTCTCACTACACAGATGAGACTCATAGTGATCCTCCTGTTTTCAGCCTCCCAAGTGCTGGGATACAGGCACACACCACCATGCCCAGTCTCAGTCACCAGTACAGCACGCCGGGGATCAAACCTTGGTCCCTGCACTCTGCCTAAGCAGGTGCGTTAATCCTCTGAGCTATCTAGCCGAACTGCCTACAGTTTTAAAGTTGTTCTTCTTTCTTAAACTGAACTCCTTCATACAATTCCTATATTTGTTGCTTCCATCTTCTTCCTATCTCCTCGGTACTTTGTCCACAAACTTAGGTCTCTAAATTGCTCTCTTGAAGACCACAAAAAGATTTTATGTACCAAATCCTACCACCTAAGTCCTATTCCCCTTGGCTTAGGACACGTGAACTACCTGCTTGGGTTTGCAAAAGCACACAATTCTGTTGGTGCAAAATTCTAATTCCAGATACTTCTTCTCTCACAATGGACTCTTTCCTATTTAGGGTCTCATTCCTTGCTTCTATATTTTCAGTCTTCACATAAATATCTTCCCCCAACTTCCAAAAATAATGCTTAAGCCATCAACATCTACTACAATCTAAGTTATTCCTAGGAATTTGTATACTGATATCTTTTTTATCTAGATTCAACTACTATTTCAATTAACACTTCAATTATCAGTCCAAATAATTGCAAAACCATCAGCACCCTATAAATCCAGTATTAGTAGCTTCAATTATCAGCTCCAGGTAGGCAATTTCAAATCTCTATCAGATCTCTTTCCTTTGCTCCAATCTAGCATTTTTAATTCCAGCTAGAGAAGTCTCCTTGGATGCTTCCATTTGGTGCTTCTCACAATAAGTAGTCAGTATGTCTTAAAACACCAAACTAGTTGTGCCATATAATCCAATTAATTTTGTTAATGGCACCACAATTCTCAGCAATCCAAGGTATTAAGGCCTAGAGTAATTGGTGAGGAACCAGTTGCATGCCTGCCATATCGGGCTATCTTTGAAACCTCTAAAAGGTTTGCCATCATTGCTTTAGAACATCCTTTAGCTTTTCCTTTTCTCCACAGGGCAACTTGTCTAAACCTTCAATCAATGTTACCCACCTCATTCTGAATCCAGTTAATTCTTAGTCTTTCCCAAAATAGAAACAACTCAATGTCTGACAATCAGAATAAAACCAGCACAGGCTTTTCAAATAAAAGAATTCTAAGGAGAAATGGAAAAAAATAAAATAAAATAAAATAAAAAACAACTATTGCTACATACAACATGGATCAATCTTACAGACATATTGTTAAGTAAAAGAAATCAGACACAGAAGTATAATTTCAGTTGTGTAAAGTCCAAAGCACATTGAACTATCTTGGCATCACAGAGGTCAGATACTGGTTACTGTGTGTTAGTCAGCACAGCAACTTGGGGAAGACACATAAATGAAGCTTCCCGGGACATTATTCAGTGTTTCTTTACATGAACTAGGTTGTAGCTACAGAAATGTATCATTAAGAAAAATTTATTATCCTCTACTCTTTGAGTACTTCACTGTTTATGGCATATCTCAATAGACAAATTTTTAAAAACCAATCTAGTCTGTTTTTGAAGTCTTCAACATATTTTCCAGCTTTATTTTCCTCCATTCCTCAAAATGAACTCTAAATTATGGTTCATCTAACCAACCAGCAGGGCATGGTGACACATGCCTGTAATCCCAGCACTGGAAAGACTGAAACAGAAAGATCACTGTGAGTTTGAGGACAACCTGGGCTATAAAATAAGTTAAAGGAATAAAACACACCACCCCTCAACATGCCCACCACTTTTCTCCTGTTTCATACTCCCTCTTCTTGGAATGTCAACCTGAGCTCACCACTTTGTCTACTTATAATAATCCAATTTATCCTTCAAGGTCAAAACTACATTCTAACAAAAAAAAAAAAAAAACTACATACTAATTTTTCCACAAATCCATCCCTAAACAAGTATGCTATAACATTTGTGGCACAGATGTGTATACATTTTGTCTCTAGATAAATACTTGAAGGACATGGATTTTACCATACATAAACATGTATGCTTTACAGTGCCCATCTCGGAACCTCACACACAATAAATGTACAAAAAAATTTCTTAGGAGAGTACATTCCAGCAGTCCATCAAAAACCCTTGCAATCTAACCTCTCTCACTGTCCTTTCTTCTTGCAGGGGGGAGGTACAAAGACGGAACTCAGGACCTTGTGCTTTCCAGACAGGTGCTTATGCCACTGAACTATATACCAGGCTCTCACTGTCTTTACTCACAATCATTCCACAGGTTAAACACTTAAACCATTCAACAAATAATTGAGCACCTATTACATGAAGGAAATTGTACCATGCACTCTAATGTGTCCTACTAAACTATCAAAAAAGGCAATTCATCGCTTCTCAGTCTTTTGGCTAAGAACAAGAAGAAAAAAGAAAGATGAATTCACTTTCACTTGCTGCGATTTAAATCTTTCACAACTGTAAATATACAGAACCTTTCCAGTCATCAGTACCTACTCAATAACATTCCATTTCTTCATTTTTAATCCTATCATTATCTAACTAACCCAAATTCTTAAGTTTCTCTGCCAGGCTCTTAGGTCTTCAAACCTTCAACTTTATTATACTGTCATACTGCCCCCTCTCTACAGCATAGTAAATGATTGAGCACTTGCATAACATGTGCCTGGTCCTGAATTCAACCTCCAGAACTGCAAAAATTTGTGCAATACAGTCCTGGTTCAATTCTCAAGAAAGCTCAATAGCTGGACATTAATGATATATGTTATCAAGTGTGGTGGCACACATCTGTGATCCCAGTTAGTTAGCAGGTTAAGGCAGGAGCACTGTCATGAATTCCAGGCCAGCCTGGGCTACAGAGTGAAACCCTGTCTCAAAAAAAAAAAAAAAATATATACACTTTAATAAAGAAAGTCTCTTTAATCATACAGTGGGTAAATAGAAGAGCCAAGACTAAAACTCAGCTTCCATTTGCTTACTAAGTACAACACTATATCCTATTAAATACAAACTCAGTTTAGTTTTCAAGGTCATTCATATTCTACCAATCCTCTAACTCTTCCTCCCTTCTATCATATTATGGTCCTATTCATGAACTCTCTGTACATGCACTACAGATTATAATTAATTACTTAGTTGGTCATGAAATCAATTCAGTGGGTGACAACTAGCTTCCCTCCTGATACCCAGCCAATTGTGCTTTGTTACTGTTATTTTAGAACAGGTAACATCCAAATGCAACTAAACCGGTAAGGATAGTCACTGCATTATTAACACATTCACACATGCACATACGTATTTTTTTGGTACAGGATCTTGCTACACAGCTCACACTTACAATGATCCTCCTATTTCAGCCTCCCCAGCGGTAGGATTATAGGCATGCACCACCACACCCAGTTTTGGTGGCTAACACAGAGCACCCAGAGTGGGTCCGGCACAACATGTGGTACTAGGGATCAAACCCAGGTCCTTAAATCCCAGGTCCTTGATCTAAGTGCCAGGCAGACACTTAGACCACTGAGTTATCTCCCAGGCCCATACATGCATATATTAAGTGAAAATTCAACTCTTTTTCTTAAAAGTGGGTTACATTTTAGAAACTAAAAACTAACTCATCATTCCCCACAAGTTGTAGGATTCTCACCTCTCAACCCATGTTTATGTTATTCCCTCAGGTTTGGATGCTTTCCTTCAGTAACCTGTCAGACCTACCTCTCTTCAAAGACTAGCTAAAATTCCAATTGTATGACTAAAATGAAGGCCCAATTTCTCCCCTAGTCAAATGCCTTCTCCACCTTCTAACTTCAGTAACAATTTTCTGACACACTTGTGTTCATAGTGTAGGTATCTGTGTATAACTCTAGCTCCCCTTGCTAGAGTGTAAATCCCAAAAGTCTATTCCTGACTGCATCCAACAATGCTTTTGCATTAACAAATCTGTTATCTGTTTAAAGAAAACTCATTTTCTGAAACCCTCAATTATAAATCACCTAATTTCTATATTCCAAACTTGTTAATTCTTATCTTCCAAACAACCTTACCAACTTCCTCCTTAAAACAACCCTCTCACAAGGCCAGCCAACATTTTGGACCTAGCCTTTCAAGGTCAGCGAAGACTCAGGACATAGGAGAACCTGTACTGCAATATCATGAGACTCAGGTGAGCTCCAAATTTTCTGAGCAAGGAGATTGTGGAGCCACAGAGGAAAGAGATTGAAGTTCTATAGTGTGCCTGGGGAGAGTCACATGAAGAGAAAACTTTCTCT
>PVKA01042080.1:0-17647 GCA_004027165.1 Ctenomys sociabilis
AAAAAAAAAAAAAAAAAAAAAAAAAAAAAAAAAAAAAAAAAAAAAAAAAAAAAAAAAAAAAAAAAAAAAAAAAAAAAAAAAAAAAAAAAAAAAAAAAAGAAGAAGATATAAGTGTGGGGCCAGGAAGATAGTTCAGTAGAATAAGGGTTTGCCTGGCAAGTGTAAGGGGCTGAGTTCAATCCCCAGTTCTGAAAAAAAAAAAAGGCTGAAGATAGAAGTGAAATAAACCAGCCCCACATGTGTAAATATTGTATAGTCTCCCTAGTGTAAGAACGCAAAAGAATACAAATAGAAAGGTATAACACAGTTAAAAGGAAAGTGAGAACTTAAGGATTAGACAATGAAGAGGGCAAGGAGAAAAGTTAGGAAACATGACAAGGGCAAAGCCATACATTTATGTGCACAAGATGGTTAAGGCAATGATCCCGAGAATCTTCAGCAGGTTTTGATACTAGGAGTTAATAGGTAGGATTCTCACCCTGGCTAACTATATGTGCTGATACCTGTGAACTAAGCAATTCCACCAAAGATAGCAATGTGTAGTACTTGGGTCTTGCTTGGAATGCCTGTCATTCTGGTCTTCTAAATACGTACTGCTTATCATGTCATACCAATTACTGTCATACTGTCTCTCAAGTAAATGTTTTTTAAAAAGGATAATAAGTGAAAACAATTGACAAGAAAAAAAATAGATTAAAAAAATAAGTAAAACCAGACAGAATCCTGTGGCGTTTATGCCACCACCTGGGGCCATAGTTCAGGACCTCAGTGTCTCCACCCCCTATGTGGTTGTTGGTCTTGACCACTAGGACCCCTCCCCTCCCTAGAAGCGTCTGATTCTCCTTCAGCAAATGGGCTCAGAGGGGACCCGACAAGACAGGGAACCCCACAGAGGAGACAAGACAAGAATCTCAAAGTCTACATGTCACAGGCCCAATGGAGAGTGAGGACACAGTCTGAAAGCACAAAATGTTCTGAAAGTATAATGCCACTTTTAAAATATGGAAAGCTACCTATCCAAGAGAAAAAAATCTGAAAAATATCAAAATGCCACTATTTTGCATTGCAGTATTATGCCTGCTTTAATTTTTTTGCTTCCTTTTATATTCTTGTTTTCCAAAAGACCATTATTGATAGCATGTTTTTATTTTAAAGCATATTTTCTTGTTTTTTCCTTTCAACATACTGTACTGAGACATTTCTCACAAACCAGAGAAAAAGGCATATTTTCACTCCAATTGAATGCAGTACAACTCTGAGCTGTACTACAGACATGCTGTGTGACCTGGGGTGAGCCCCTGACCCTCTCCACATCTCAGCTGCCTTATATTTAAAATGGAAATTGTTTCTAATTTGATATAGTTATGAAATGTTTTTCGATCCCAAATTCAGAAGGATGAGTTAATCACGTTTTTGGATTCATAACATCCTAGCATCATCAGTCTGTGCCAGGACCACTCTGATTTTTTTTTTTTTTTTTTTTTTTGTCTTTTTTGAGACAGGGTCTCACTATGCAGCTCAGGCTGGCCTTAAGCTCACTTTGTAGCTCAGGCTGGTCTCGAACTCACAACAATCCTCCTGCCTCAGCCTCCCGAGTGCTGGGATTACAGGCCTGCGCCACCACGCCCGGCTGACCACTCTGATTTTATTGATTTATTTATACTTTCATTCCCCTTTCCTGTGCCCATCTGCTTTCACCCCTAGGCAAATGTTCTATGTTTAATGTCTAAGTTGTTTGTTTGTTTTTTTTAATAAAATGCATGGAGCTGTGTGGAGAGTTAAATGTATTGTCACAAATTTCATTTTATTTCTTACATTTTTTTCATGAAAAATGGTGGCTTGCCTTTTTTATTTTTGTATTGTTTTCAATTTGGGGATATTTTGTTTTTTGAATGTGGTTCAATCTTTTTTTTTTTTTTTTTTTTTTTGCAGAACCAGGGATTGCACTCAGGCCTCTGCGCTTGCCAGACGAGCACTTATTCCATTCCACTGAGCCATCTCCCCAGCCCCAAAAGTGTTTAATTTGAATATGGTTCAATCTTTTTTTTGGGGGGAGGGGGTTGAGACAGGGTCTCACTATACAATTCAGGCTGGTCTTGAGCTCACTGTGTAGCTCAGGCTGGCCTCAAACACCCAGTGGTCCTCCTGCCTCAGCCTCTCCAGTGCTGGGATTACAGGGATGCACCACCACACCCAGCTAAGAATGATGGCCTTAGGGCTTTCCACGCTGCTCTGTGGACATGCCATCCTGGGCCTCAAGGTGCCACACAGACTGCGTGGTGTGTCAGCCACATCCTATGTGGCTGAGGGAGAGAGACCCAGGTTTCCTCCAACTCCATGTCACCACTCACAGCACTGCCATGAGCTTCCTCCTAAGTGTCCCCTGTCGAACGTGTGTGAAAATGCTTTGAGCTCTGTGGCCTGAAGCAGACAGCTTGGAAAACGAAGTGTGCGTACACTTACTTGGACCAACCCACTCTAGGGTCTTCCCTAGACTTTCTGCATGTCCTGTGCCTCCAACAGTTATCCCCAGCTTCGCCTATTCAGCTTCCTAATGTTAGACCACCTAATTCTATTTCTGCGGTTTTCATTTAAAACATATTTCACTGCCTAATATTTTGAGCATCTTGTTCTATGTTCACTGGCCGTTGAGTTCCATTATTTTGCAAAGTGTTTGTTTTCTTTGTCGACATGCCCTTTGGAAATGCTGCCTTTTTCCTTGCTGATCTGGGGAGTTCCTTAGATTCTAAACATCAGTGCCTTGACCATTTTGGATATTGTAAATAACTTCTCCATTCCAGCCTCATGGTTTATCCTTTTAAAGGGCTAAGATGTTTTTCTTCACCCCCCACCCCGACCTCTCCCGAAGGTCAAAAAGGTTTACCTTTCAGTTGTCTTCTTTTACTTTGAAAAGAGCTGAGGATGTGGTTTGGTGCTAGAGTTCTGTCCTTGCATGCACAAGGCCCTGGGTTTGATTCCAGGCAACACACACACACACACACACACACCCCTCTTGAAAGATCTATCTTTTGCATTTAGGACTCTAGCACATTTCTGATTTGCAGTATAAGCAAATCAGCCTGTACTTCGTGGTACCTCGTGCAAACCACAGCAACACAAGTCAAGCGTCCAGCACAAAGCCTGGCTCCCAGCAATGTACACTGGGGGACGGGGTGGAATGCTGGGCTGGAATGGGGTGAGTAGCGCCCTAGGAAAAATGCTTCCTCGAGGAGCTTAGAAATTGCTGAGCTTTATCGGGAAAGGTTTCAAAAAGGCAAAGTTCCTGAGGGTGGGCCTTCTGAGCTAGGATTCCTTCTTTTTGAAATGGAAAGCCCCTGGCCTTGGAAGCTGCCTGCAAAAGGGACGCAGAGGGCACCGCGAGGGAAGGCGAGCGCTCACCAACTGCTCTTCTCTCCGTCCCCTCCCCCCTGCAGGCTCCCTGTTCTCCACCCTGAAGCCCCCCGACGCCGTGTTCAAGGTGGTCTTCTGGCTGGGCTACTTCAACAGCTGCCTCAACCCCATCATCTACCCGTGCTCCAGCAAGGAGTTCAAGCGCGCCTTCGTGCGCATCCTCGGGTGCCAGTGCCGCGGCCGCCGCCGCCGCCGCCGCCGTCGCCGCCTGGGCGGCTGCGCCTACACCTACCGGCCGTGGACGCGCGGCGGCTCGCTCGAGCGCTCGCAGTCGCGCAAGGACTCGCTGGACGACAGCGGCAGCTGCCTCAGCGGCAGCCAGCGAACCCTGCCCTCCGCCTCGCCCAGCCCGGGCTACCTGGGCCGCGGCGCGGCGCCGCCCGTCGAGCTGTGCGCCTTCCCCGAGTGGAGGGCGCCGGGCGCGCTCCTGAGCCTGCCCGAGCCCGCGCCCCCCGGCCGCCGCCCCGACCCCGGCCCGCTCTTCACCTTCAAGCTCCTGGCCGAACCCGAGAGCCCCGGGGCTGGCGCGGACGCTCGCGGCGGCGCGGGCTGCGAGGCCGACGTGGCCAACGGGCAGCCGGGTTTCAAGAGCAACATGCCCCTGGCTCCCGGGCAGTTCTAGTCCCGCGGCTCCCCTGGAGGACAGGCACCGAGGGGCGGGCGGGATGGGAGAAGGGGGTTTTTCTGGCAGGGGCATGGGTGCCAGGTGCGGCGCAGAGAGCCGGGCCGAGCATGCCGAGAGCCGGCCGGGATTCCCGCCTCTCTCTCTCTCTCTCTCTCTCTCTCTCTCTCTCTCTCTCTCTCTCTCTCGTCTTTCTTACTCTCTCTCAATCTCTCTCTCTCTCTCTCAATCTCTCTCTGTCTCTCTCAATCTCTCTCAATCTCTCTCGATCTCTCTCAATCTCTCTCTCAATCTATCTATCTCTCTCAATCTCTCTCTTTCTCTCTCTCTCTCTCTCTCTATCTCTCTCTCTGTATATATCGGGTCCCTCTCTCTATGTATTTATCTGTGGGTACACGTGCGTGTGTCTGTGCTGGTGTCCATGGGGTCTGCATGTGTGCGTGTGTGCGCGAAGGAAGGGTGTGCGCCCAGAAGTTGGCGGCCGGGACCCTTGTGTGTCTCGTGACTTCGTACCTCTCAAGCCCCTCCTTGTTGCTTAATTCACGATGGCACTTTGACGGGGTGGGAAACAAAGTCAGACATTAAAGGTCTTTCTCCTGTGTGGCTTTGTGTAGTTTGTGAACAGGGTGGGTGTCAGGATGGGTCTGCCCTGATCCTAGCCCTAAAGGTGCCTTGAAATAAAGCTGCAGCCACGCCCTCCCGCTGGTCTGTGGGCAATAATTATGCTAGGTTTCCTTGGACCTATTTCTGCCTTTGCCACTCCTGTTCACCAGAGCTAAATAAATCTGACCCTGAGGCTGAAAGTGATCCCCTAGACTTGCCCCATAAATCCTGCTTCCTGCTTGAAACTCTTGGCAGCATCTAAAGCCTCCCCCTCTGCCTCTTCCTGCTGTGACCAACATTAGACAGTGTCTGGTGGGGCACTGATCCCTAGGACCCCATTTCTAGCTGGAGCTCCCAGGCTCCTACACTAGGGAGGCTTGTCCCTACAGAGGACCCAGGCAATGCTAGACTAGGTCACCCCCCTCCTCTCCTCCGTTTGCCTGTGCCCACTCACCCTGGAAATAAATCCAGACTGGAGGAATTGCCAGGTCAGCATCACATAGGGGTGTGAAAGCCTTTCTGCTAACCCATGAGTGTGCCTGGGAGACAAGCGCTGAGGAAGTCCACTGAGAGGGGCAGAACATCAAAAAGAGGCGCTGCTTCAGCCTCAGCCCCGATGCTCATGTGCAGTGGAACCAAAAGACAGTAGCATCCCTTCTCTGGATCTTGGTTTCCTATCTGCATAAAGCTGCAGTTGATTCTAAGGTTTTCTGCACAATTAAATGACCCAGGTTGGAGAAGAGGATAAAGGATGAGGAGCAAAGCAAACATTTTTCTTCTGAAACTCCGAGAGAACACAGGAAGAATTCCCATCCTCCATCCTTACTTTGCTTTTCTGAGTTGAGAATTTTTCAAATGGCAAAAGCCTCTCCTAATGACACTGCTGCATCAGTCATTCACTCTGAAAGTGAACTGAAACAGAGGACACCTAAAAGGGGGACAGCCAGCTCCAGTAGCTGAAAAGCACCAGGATGTCAGGCATGGTCAGATCTAGGGACTTAAAACTGTTTAGTTGGTCTTTGACTCCCATGCATCTCCCATCTTTTAGCTCTGTTTGTCTTTGTGTGTCACCCTTGTTTTCTTTTTATTACTATTAATTTTATTTTATTGTATGTATTTGGCACAGGGTCTTACTACACAGCTTGGACTATAGTGATCCTCCTGTTTTCAGCCTCCCCAGCGGTAGGATTACAGGTGTGCAGCACCACTCCCAGTCTCGTGGCTTGCTCGGTGCACCCAGGGGCAGGCCAGCATGGCCTGTGGTGCCAGGGATCGAAACCCAGCCTGAACTTGCCTAAGCAAGTGCTTAGTCAGCTGAGCTATCTCACCAGCCCTCACCTTTGTTTTCTTAATGGAATCACCTTCATTTCTTTCTCTCTTTCTTTTTCTTTCTTTCTTCCTTCCTTTATTTTTTTAGGCAGAATCTCTCTGAACCTCAGGCTGACCTTTAGCTCTTTATGTAGCCCAGGCTGGTCTTGAACTCTCTGCAGTCTTCCTGCCTCAGCCTGCCAAGTGCTAGGACTACAGGTGTGCATCACCACACTGGGTCCTCAAAACATTCTTACAACTGATGTCCCCGAAGAGAAAAAATAGGACTATACAGTTCTGCCATAAAAATGCAAAAAAAAAAAGAAAAAAAAAAGAAATCCTGGGAAATGAAAGATTCTACTTCACAGACCACCTTTAAAGTACGGCTAGGGCTGGCCAGATAGCTCAGTGGGCTAATGCACCTGCTTAGGCAGAAGCAGGGACCAGTGTTTGATCCCCAGCATGCTGTGCGGGCCCCACCCTGGGGGCATGCTGAGATAGCAAATAAGGCAGGGTGTGGTGGTGTTACCTGTAATCCCAGCACTTGAGAGGCTAAAAACAGGAAGACCTATGAGTCTGATCTACACAGTGAGACCATTTAGACCCTGTACTAAATACATAGGTACATATATACATACATACATACGTATATACATACAGTACTGCTGAAAGCCACACACATTCCTTTCAGAAATATACACATGAAACAAATTACTCCAATTTCCTAATGTTAGGTCTCCTGGCTGTGTCTAAGATCTCATCAACAAAGCATGGTATCGCAGACAAATAGGTTATAGGAACTGACCCAGATTTTAAGAATCATTTGGGCCGATCTCCTCAATTCTGCAGATAGGGAGACTGAGCTAAATAGCCTGATTAAGTTGAGCCTCAGCCAAAACTAGAACCCAGGTCTCCTGCCACCCTGCTCAAGACCTTTCACATCCTCCTGTGCTACCATTCTGACCCTGAGCTGAGGACATCCTCCAAAAGAGTGTGCCTCTTCTTGCCCCTGTGGAAAGTCGGGGCCCTTAGGGAAAGAAGAGCTTGAAGCCTTCCCAGGGAAGAGGAAATCATGTGTGGCAGTTCCCAAAACCCCTTGTTAGCAGCACAAGCATTATTTCAAACCAACCTCACACAAGCTTCTGAGCAAGAAGGCCAGGGGTCTATACTGGGTTCTGCCTGCTGTTTCCCTCAGCCCCTCCACTGGGCCTTCCCCTCTCACCCAGGAGTCCCTGTAATGACTTCTAGCAATCTCCTTCACTGGTCTGGATCAGGTGGAAGAGATCTGGAATCAGTAGAACCTGAGTTCAAGCCTTGGCTCAGCTTGGCCTTAGGCCATTCATCTCGCTTCTTCTGGACCTTTCCCCACTGAGCAAATGGACCCGCTCTTCGTAGCCCACCAGGTAGTTCAGAGGGTCTGCCGAGACCAGAGCACTCACACAGCTACACATACATGATCAGGCAGATGGAGGCTACAAGTTGGATGTGGGCCATGTCAGGTTCCAGGCACCCAGGGCATTTCTAATCCAGTCCTTTCCTTGGTTAGTGCTGGTTGGAGATAACCCACAGAGAAGAAGTGGCAGTCTCCTGCCTCTTTCCTGAGGGAGGATTGGTCAGGCAGTGGCTCACATCACCCTGGGAGGTATGGTAAATCTGGGCTCCTGATCTCCCCCTAGCCAGAGCCTGCATGCCAGGTCCCTCGCGGAGGCCAGCAAGGCCACTGGGGCAGACAGGGCTCTGCTCGCATGTCCTATAAGGCTGCAAGACAATTCTACTTCACTCTCTCCAGCCACCCAAACACTGTTGGCCATTCGTCACCACTGCAGTGTGCACTGGTGTAGATCTACCAACTGAGGTAAGGAGGCGAGGGGCTTGGCAGGACAAGGTAATAAGTTCTCTTCCAGACTTAGGTTCAAATCCTACCTTTGTCATTTAGCTGTTGTGCAGCTTATGTCATAAGTCCAGATCTCAGTATCCTTAAGTATAAAACAGGGGAACTGAAGCTCTTATATCATAGGGTCACTGAGAAGGTCAAATGAGACCATGTAAGGCATTTAGTAAGCATCCCATACTTGTGGCTATTAGCAGGGGTATTAATTACTTAGTTATTTACTTGGGCATATAAATTTAGACAAATACATATACAGAGAACAAAAGCCCTTTAGTTCTGTTCATTAAGTTCCAAAATTTTAAGACTTTGAATTCATCTTTATTTTTTTTTAATTCCTTTATTTATTACAGTGTCTCGCTACACATCAGGGATTCTTTTTATGCGGGGGTGGGGGGTGAGCTCAGCCTGCCCTGCGGGGAGGGGCTGGCATGGCATGTGGTGCTGGGGCTCGAACCGCGGTCCCTGAGAGGCGCTTTAGACCCCTGAGCTATCTTGCCAGCCCTGAATTCATCTTTAAAAGAAGGAGGAGGAGGAAGAGGAGGAAGAGAAAATATACTGGGGATGTAGCTCATTGATAGAGCTCTTGCCCAGTATATAGGAGCTGGATTTGATTTACAGCTTCACAGAAGGCAGGAGGTAGGGAAGACCACCTAAGTTTATAACGAAGTAAAAGAATTTTCTATCCTACAATATACAAAGAGGGGGTCAGGAAATAGCTCAGCAGTGTAAGCACCTGCCTGGCAAGCACAAGGCTCAATCCCTGGTGCAACATGCCATGCACGTCTCAGAAACCCAGACACACCCAAGCCAGCCACCAAAGCTGAGCATAATGGTACACATCTGTAATCCCAGTGCTGGGGAAGCTGAGGCAGGAGTTGCATAGTGAGACCTTGTACCAAATGAATAAAGACTTTTTTTAATTTATAAAACAATATATAGGAAGAGGAGGCTGGCCCCAACTAAAAGCAAAAATACAATTTAATGAAAGTTATAGAACAGGGCAACCTGCTCAGGACCCATCTTCTCTCCCTCTCCGACAGAAGCTTTTCTATCCAATAAAGTTTATTCCCTCAACCTCTGTTTGTTCCTAAAATTCATTCTTCGGTTTTAGAGAACACGAACTCATCCAGGTCATGTTGGGAGTTTTATTTCCCTGTCTCATTTGGAGGTCATCCACCGAGACGGAGATGTAAACAACAGGAGAACCAGGCAATTCGGGTGCCTGAGATATCACTATCTTGCAGCCTAAGGACAAGACAGCATTAAACACAGCCTCTCCCATCAATATTAAACATTCACAGCTGTAATGACAATGTCTGTCATCTACTGAGGGCCTTTAGATAGAACCTCTGAAGAATATCTCTAACTGCTGGTTCACAACTACGACCCCTTTAAGCATGAAGAAGCCAGAGCGGTCATCTCCCAAATCCCTCGCGGCAGTTCGGGTTACTTCTTCAGAGGGGGGAATGTTGTAGGCAGTGGAGTTAGATAAAAATATTTTTAGGCAGTCAGGCAGGGCCAGGCCCTCGAAAGAAATAATACAGGAAACAAGATGTCTGCAACTCTGAGAGGGATGGAGGCTCCTGCTGTGAACCAGACCTAAAGGCCAAACAAATGTTAAAAGAGTAACACCAGGGATTGATATTCTAAATAGGTAGTGATCAACTGAAAAGACCCAAGTGAGTCACTAGCCCCAACCCCCCAGGGGAAGAGACCCTGTCCCCTATTCATGCCCACTTACTACGTGACTCACTTCCCCCATTTGGTCCTGGGCCTAATCAACTTTACCTGAACAATGGTGCTTGTAATCCCATTGGTTGATTATAGTTTTGTCCCACCCCACATCCACCTAAGTGAGACCCCCTTATCTACCTTAGTCCCACATAGTTTTGCCCTATGAAGATACCCAGAAAGAGGCAGCTTCCTGGGCAACCTGCTCGGGACCTCCTTCTTTCCCTCTCTGACAGAAGCTTTTCTATCCAATAAAGTTTTTTCCCTCAACCTCAAAAAAAAGAAAGTTATAGAACATTTCAGATGACAACACCAGCGTGGGTCTTTAAGATAGCATACATGTGCTTGAAGGAGTTGGGACAGGGGAACAAGACATTGGCCTCAGGTACATGCCTGGGCTCCAGTAGTCCCAGCACTCCTACCTGGACGGCAGAGGCCCTTCAAGGCTGATCACTTTGCGCCTAAATTGCTGAGGTGGCTAGCACTGACCTCCCAAGATGGGAATGAGAAATAAATCCGACAAGCTATGAAAGAGTCAGCACAGTGCCGGCACTGTTGTTTATTAACTGTGAGGAGCCCTATATATCCTCATCCCAGCAATTCTTAACTTTTCCTGGATCAGCAGCTCCCTTAAGAATCAGAGAGAAAAACTAAAGAAAAATGAACACAGTGAGCGCAAGGTTCACCAATAATTCTTGCTTCCCAAGTATCCCAGTATACGTGGAACCCAAATTATAAACTTCTCAACAAATCTACCTCTACTAATAAAATTAGTGAAATGCAGAGAGAACATACAAGAATGATAAGTGTAGCCTCATACTAGACATAGAATATGACATAGAATGAGGCCAAGACCCAGGCCTTGAAGACCTCGCCTAGGCTGAAGCACTGTCTCACAGGAGTAAGTGTGTCCATGACTGTCCTCACTGGGTGAGAGCACTGCATCAAAGCGCCACCTTCTTCCTGAGAAGAATTTACACCTTTTCATAGTCTTACACCTCTACCTCCCTTTTGAAACTTGAGAGCCAAGAATGTGATGCCCTTTCTCTCCCTGTCTCTCTCTGTCTCTCTATCTCTCTCATTCTCACTGTGTGTGTGTGTGTGTGTGTGTGTGTGTGTGTGTGTGTGTGTGTGTGTGTGTGTGTGTCTGGCCTGGCTGGAGAGCCTTACTGGATGAGTTCATACAGCAGCGAGTGGTTGTGAGGCGATGGACAGGGAGCACGCAGGTGTGATCTGCTCCCATCCCCCCCAGTCCTTCCCCCTGCTGCCATCCACTTCCCTTCAGCCCAGACTGGCCTTCACTAGTCCTCAAATTCGGGTAGCCCAAGTAGAGATCGTGCCCTTGCCAACTCTCTGCCCAGCTCCCTTTCTCTCTGTGTGACTGTCACTCACTTCCCTGGCAGCAAGGACCCAGCCTCCTTCACCTTCTGTTCATGTGCCATGTGCTCCCTTTTCTAACCATCCTATTTAAAACTGACTTCTCTGTTGCCAACACCACCCACACTCCCAGCATCCCTTTCCTACTTTACTCCTCTCCTTCATGTAACCTCCTGACATAATTTTTTTCAACCTCCTAACCTATTTTTTTCAACTTGTTTACATATGTCAGTCTCTCCACACCTACTAGAAACATGCCTTCCATGAGGATCAGGACTTGCATCTGTTTTGCTAACTGTTATATCCATGCCACTTCAAGCAGCACTTGACATGCAGTAGATACTCAGTAAATGGATTTGGATGGATGGATGGATGGATGGATGGATGGATGGATGGATGGATGGATGGACTGCCATGAGTGTGGAAATGCATCACAGTAATCCACATGGCAGTGGCTCCTCCCTATAACTTAGCAGGGTGATGTTTCAGGCAGAAAGGGTATCCTTAAAGAAGTGACATCTGAACAATATTAGCTGGGTCCTCACTGTCGGACAATCCTAGTGTCCCCATCAATGGTGCTGTCTGTCTCATCCCGCCATGAGCGTGGGAGTCCAAAAGGCAGGTGTGGAGCTCCAGCCCCTCTCCAGGCCTCCATCTGTTGTCTGTACTGGGCCAGACACAACCTCAAGTCCTCACGGATCTGTGCCCTCAGCCTTCGTCCTCTCCTCCTCCATCCACCATCCTCAGCAACACATTTCTCTGAGATTGGTGAGACCCATACCATTGACCCTTGCTGGTGGCCTCATTTAGAGAAAAGGACCTACATGCGTGGCACCCTGGACCACTCGGGAGAAGAGGCAAGTGCTGACATGTATAGATGGGCCTCACAGGAGTCCCAGCTGCTACCACCACACCTACCAAATGCCACTGGAACCCAGAGCCACTGTCACCTGAACGACACTGCACCCACTCACCTTCTCTTTCTCATTCAACCACTGAACCTAAGCCCTTGTATGAGCTTGGAGCTAAGGACACAGAAGAGTGAAACCCAGTACTTGCTCTTATGAAATTTGCAGTCTCAAAGGAAAGATCGGGCAGCCACTCAAAAAAAGCAGCCGAACAGTGACACTCACAGCTAGTTCTGGGACACTCACCAAAGGCAATAGATGCCAGGCTGCAGGACATGGGCGGGAGACCAGTCATAGGAATACAACTTGAAGGAAACAGGGAACAGAAGTTGGACCCACGGGAATAAGAGACAGTCACCACTCACACTCCACTCCCCCGCCATGCACATTTAGGATGTGCCATTTGAGAAACATACAAATTCTCTCCCGAGAAGAAACCCAGGAGGCAGCTGCTCCCCTAGACCCAGCCTACTTGCCACCATTGTCATAATCACTCAAGCAACATTGCAGAAAAAGCAAAGACAATAACCATGAGGTCAAGGGAAAGAGTAAAGCTCATTTGGGAAATAGATACATGGAAGAGAAGCAGAAATGAATCAAATCCTAGAAAAACAACAAAATGACAAGAATTCGCACATATCCTTTAATAGGAATACATAAGGCCAGGCAGGGTGGCACCTCCCTGCAATCCCAGCACTCAGGAGGTTGAGGCAGGAGGATCACTGTGAATTTGAGGCCAGCTTGGGCTACACTGTGACACCCTGTCTTTCAAAAAATGACCCTTAATATAAATGGTCTTAACTTTCCAATTAAAAGAAACAGATTACAGATTGCATTTAAAAACTCAAAAGCTGGCTGGTGAGATAGCTCAGTGGTCTAAGTGCTTGCCTGGCAAGTACAAAGATCCTGGTTTGACCCCTGGTACCACATGCCATGCTGCCCCAGAACATTTTGGTAGCTTGCGTGGTGGTACACACCTGTACCGTCAGCACTAGGGAAGCTGAGGCAGGAGGATCACTAGTTTGAGCTATGTAGGGAGACCCTGTACCAAATAAATAAATATCACAATCAAAATCTATCAATATGCTGCCTGTAAGAAACACATCTCATCTGGAAAGACATACACAGGCTGAAAATAAAAGGATAGGAAATGACACTCCCAGAGATCAGAAGCAAGCAGGGATACCTATACTCATGGTCAACAAGGTAGACTTCAAACCAAAATTGAACAGCAGAGTCAAAGATAATCGCAGATTAGTAAAAGGATCAATTCACCAAGAAGTGATAACAACTTTAGACATGTACCCAATGAATTCCAGCACACCCACTTTCGTAAAATACTACTTGGCATAAAAAGAGAGATAGCCCCAAATACAGTCACAGTGGAGGACTTCAGAAATCTACTTTCAAAAAAAAGGCCCAGAGTAGGTAAAGCAATCACGAGCAAAAAGAAGAGTACCACAGGCATCACAACACTGGATTCAAGTCACACTACAAGGCCACAGTAACAAGAACAACACAGCCCTGGCACAAAAACCAGGGTAAGTTAACTATCAGAACAAAGCAGAAGACAAAGACGTGGTGAAGGGACTACACACATACTCTGGGGAAAAAAAAAAAAACATCCTCTGAACAAATCGCTCGGGGGAAACTGGATATCCATGTGCAGAAGGCTGATAATAGGCCTCTGTCTCTCACCCAAGACTAAAGTCAAATCCAAGTGGATTAAGACCCTAGTTATGAAAACAGAAACTCTGAAACTGTGGGAAAACAATGTAAGCAAATGCTTGGTGCGGCAGGCACAGGCAAAAGCTTCCTGGCTGCAGGACTCGAATAGCATGGGGAGTAAATCGAGAATCAGCAAATGCAACTTCCTCAAATTAAAAATCTTTTGCACAGCAAAGGAAACAATTAACATGGCAAAGAGACAACCTACAGAGAAGAGAATACCTTTACTTGTCGTTCTTTTGATAAAGAGCTAATACTTACAATACATAAAGAACTCAAAAAAGCAACCCCTACCAAGTGAGTGGTCCAACTAAAAATGTACACGCTAACTAAAAATATTTCTCAAACAAAGAAATAAAAAGGGCCGGTCAGTATATGAAAAAGTGTACACCATCTTCAGCCATTAGGAAAATGCCAACCAAAACTACTTCAGTCAGAAAGGCTTTCATCAAGAAAACAAAAAATATGCCAGGCATGGTGGTGACACATGCCTGTAGTCCTAGCATTCCAGAGGTTGAGGCAGGAGGATTATCATGAATTCAAGGGCAGTGTGGCTACATAGTGAGTTCAAGTCCAACCTAAACTATGTAATGAGACTCCATCTCAAGAGGAAAAACAAAAACACAAAACAAACAAACAAACAAAAATAGTGAAAGCAAGGGAGGATGCAGGAGGAAAGCTCTATGTTGTTGGTAGGAATACAAACTAACACAATCACTATGGGAAGTCAGTATGCAGATTCCTCAAGAAGCTCAAACAGAAATTCCACTTGACCCACTGCACCTGTCCTGGGTATATTTCTGAAATAGGTATATGATAGTGGCATATGCATACCTGGGCTTATAGTGGCATCCAGACAAATGGACAATTCCCATATGGGCAAGAGACAAATGGACAAAGAAAATGTGACACTGGGGGCAGGGAAGATGTCTCAGTAGAATAAGTGCTTCCCTGGCAAGGACAAGGGCCTGAGTTCAATCCCCAGTGCCACCAAAAAAAAAAAAAAAAAAAGAAGAAGAAGAAGAAGAAGTCCCACCTGTTTAGGGCCAGAGAAATGAGATGGCTCAGTGGAATAAGCACTTCCATGGCAAGCCCAAGGGCCTGAGTTCAATCCCTGGTTCTGCCAAAAAAAAAGTAAGAAAACGTGACATTTACACACAGATTACACTGTTAGGCAGCTAGAAAGAAGAATGGAGTCAGGTCATCTGCAGAAAAATGGCAGAAACTTGAGACCACCATGGTCAGCAAAATAAGCCAGACTTGGGCCAGCAAGACAGCTGGCAATCTAAGCCCCGGCTTGGCAAGTGCAGGGACCAGGGTTCGGTCCCCAGTACCATATACCACACCAGCCCCATCCTGGGCACACCGAGACCTGGTGTGGTAGCACACACCTGCAATCCCAGCACTGGGGAAGGCTGAAAACAGAAAGATCATTATGAGTCTGAACTGCGTAGCAAGACCCTATACCAAATACATAAAAAAGGCCAGACTCAAAATGCCAAATATTGTACGGACTCTCTTACATGAGAAGCTTAGATAAATAACTTATTAACTACAGAAAAGATGTTAGAGAAGAGCCGGGCGTGGTGGCGCATGCCTGTATTCCCAGCACTAGGGAGGCTGAGGCAGGAGGATTGTTGTGAGTTCGAGACCAGCCTGAGCTACAAAGTGAGCTTAAGGCCAGCCTGAACTGCACAGTGAGACCCTGTCTCAAAAAAAGACAAAAAAAAAAAAAAAAAAAGATGTTAGGGAAGAGAAAGGTAGGCTTTGGGAGACAAGGAAGGGGACCAAGGGGCAGGGAGGAGCAACAGGATTTCAAAAGATCAAGATACATTAAGTGAAAGAGAATAGCATCTCCAAAATAGAACTCATCAGACAGTATTGCTAACATAGGCTAATAAAAAAAAAAAATTAAAGCCTATCCACAAGGTAGAAGGAGGTTTGAGTAACACACAGGTCAAGGGTGAGAACTATAGGGACAAACAGACCTGGGGAAGTTCCCAATTCTCCTCTTATGTCCTTGTGTCCTCTTGGGCCAGTAACTACCTGAAGGTCGGTTCTCCTGACCTATGACTGGGGGTCATTGTGCTGGCCTTGGAGGGTCACTGCTACCACGGAGCTGGCATTGTGCTTGGCATGGTGCCCAGCTCATGGTCATTTCTCCCTAAGTGGCAGCTGATATTACTAACGCTTGTGAAGGCATACCGCTAAAGTGTTTTGGGAATTCAAGGGTTTGTGCCCACCTGCACAGAATCAGAAAATCTTTATAGAGAATGTGGTATCTCCACTGCATCTGAGAGGTGCATGTGGCATGGTAGAAGTGGGCAAGAAATAAAAACCACAGGAAAAAAAAAAAAAAACACGGGAGACAGAGTATGAGGACGGGAGGAATTCAGGCTGCCAAAGAAGTCAGAGGGACGCTGAGGTATCACTGGCAACCAGGCCAGAAGACATCGAGCTGCCTATGGCTTGCAGGTGTTAGAGAGAAGGCAACAGAACTGTGTGCCATGAGGACAGCATGGCAACCAGAGAGGGAGATCCTGGAGGCACTCCAGAATCTCAAGCAGATGAGAACTGTAAGAGGTAACGGGGAGGCAGGAAAATGGCTCATTGGAATAAGCACTTCCCTGGCAAGCGCAAGGGCCTGAGTTCAATCCCTGGTTCCGCCAAAAAAAAAAAGTAATAATAATAAAAAGAGGTAACAGGGAAGGTGTCCCTAGGAACGGCCAAGCAGTTCCACATCCTACTGGATATGTCTAAGTGATAGGGACCCCAGATTGCACTGTGCAGAACACAGCTAAAAAGAAAAAGAGAAAGGGCGGGGCAGCCAAATAGTTCAGTGGATCAAAGCACCTGCAACAGGCGCAGGGGCCTGGGATTCAATCCCAGGGCTTGCTGTGCTGGCCCCACCCCCAGGGTACATTGAGAGAGCAATTGAGATTGGGCGTGGTGCTGCCCGCCTGTAATCCCAGCTCTTTGGAGGCTGTAAACTGGTGGATCACTATAAGTCTGATCTAGTAGTGAAACCCTGAACACCCTGTAGACCCTTCCCTAAAATACAAAAAAACAGAAAAGCAACAGTACAGTCTGATCATGAAAGATTTGGGTTTGACGTCAAACCGAGAGGGGTTCAAAGTCCTGTTCTTCCATTTGGAGGGTGTGTTGGTCCAAACAAGAAACCTAACATCCTTCAGCCTCAGTTTCCTAACTGGGAAAACTGCTATAATAATGGAATCCTCTTCATGCAGATGCTATGCAGAATAAATGAGCTATACCATGGAACCGGCCAACTCTGAACCTGTGTCAGAAATAGGAGCATTCCACAGGAAACAGGGGCTAGCTCAGTGGAATAAGAGCTTGCCTGGAAAGCGCAAGGTCCTGAGTTCAATCCCTGGTACAACCAAAAAAAAAAAAAAAAAAAAATGGTTGTCTACTTCTAAAGGCCTTCCTAATAAACATCCACAGGAAACAAAGCGTGACTTGAGCACAGTGAGCCCCCAAGAGAATCCCCTCCCTCCAACCCCTCTGATTCCACAGGTTTGGGACAGCTGCATACGCTGCACCCCATAGGAAACAGAGCCCACAGAAGCCCAGGAGCCCAAGCTTCAGAAGCTGCACTTCTGCCTGCCTTAATGCAACTCTCAGGAAGCAGTTACTAGGGGGGGAGAAAAAGTGTTGAGGGACAGTTTTTAAAAGAACCTGAGACCAAAATGTTGGCTGGCCTTGTGGCTCTTCTATTTCTCCAACTCTGACTTGTGATCTTAGGCTCTTAACCATCCAGAAGAAAAGCTGATTAGTATCCTGCAGCATATGCCATTCACTTTGCCTTATCGGACTCAATTGATTTTTGTTGTTGTTGTACATTTCCATTTGTATTTCTGCTTTTTGCTTCTTATACTAGGGAGACTATACGATATTTACACATGTGTGTCTGGTTTATTTCACTTATGAGTATATGTTCAAGTGGCATCCACTTCAGTATAAATGCTTCAAACTTATCATTCTTAATAGCTGAGTAATACTCCATTATATAGAAATACCACATCTTTTTCAACCATTCCTCATGTG